>JACGAQ010001024.1:0-75619 GCA_014119065.1 Orius insidiosus
TCAGGCAGCAAATGAAAAAAAGATTGGAACAGGAGAGAAAGCGTCGAGAAAAAGACGACGAACGATCGACAGAATGGTACAAGAGCAATCAAGACGGTTGGAACTTGAATATGAAAGAGAACAGAATCAAAAGCTCGATTGGATACAACAGGTAGAATCGTTTATCTTATTTATTTTGTATCTTAAATTTGTATTTAGAGGCAAGCTCAAGAAGAGATCCTAAGGAGGAAGCTTCTTGAGATGAGTTTAGAAGCGAAAACTCAAAAAGCAAGAAAAACTTCGGAGAATCAACGCAGAAAGAAGATTCACCGTTGCACCCAAGCAAAAACGAAATGTTGCCCTTCGACCTCTAATCACTAGCCAACCTCAGGTTAAAAAAATCCAGACCCTTATTTTTTATACAATGGACGACTTTACATTTAAAATAAACTATTGTTATTGTCTATTTTATATTTTTTGTTCAGGAAGCAGTTAAAACTACGAGATTTCGAGGAGATTCATGTTGGAGCCAGGAAGGAAAACGCGAGGAGTCTTCCACAACAACTTCCTGAACCTAATTGGGATGAGAGTCCCTCTAAATACATACAGAATGTTCAAGGTGTTTTTTGAGAGAGTATAGAACTCAGAAAGAGCGAATGCAACTTCCGCCGTTGATCGATCGTCCAAGTGCTCAATTTTGCCTGAAGATGTTTCAGGCGAGGAGATTTTAAGAGCCCCCTTGAACGGTTACATACCTTCTGATGAAGAACCGAGGAGAAGCAAGTCGGTCATTTCTGTGCACAAAGATGATCCACCAAGAAGCCATTCAGTCAACTCATTTAGACGTCAAGCTGAAGAATTGCTCAGAGCTCCCATTGATGCTGAAATCGCACTTTCTCTGATCAAAGATCACCTTCTTCCTTATCGAACGGTCGCCCTCCCTCACCTGTTCTTCCAGCCGTCCGAAGTGAAACTCTTCTAAAACACAACATTAAACGCCTTGACGACAAATGGAAGGTTTGTTGTTTTGTTTTTTAGAACATACTCATTTTATAACTATTTTTAGGTACCTTCACCGTCCAATAATGAACTCAATAGAACCATAAATCAAGAAAACCTCAGCCAGTTGGGAGCCTTCAGGCAACAACTTGCCAGAGAGCATCAGCGACTTGAGAAACGTTTAGAACAAAGATCCTGATATCTCTCATCATGGCTTTATAATCAATGATGACCTACAGTGTCAAATTACGCCACAGTAGCCATTAATATTATTAAAAAAATATTATTGTAAAGGACGAGCTTAAATATTTTTATATAATCTTATTGTTATTCTAGTAAAAGTTAAATTTAAAAAATGGTGCTCTTAGTTGGGTTGCTGTGATAATATTGCAACGAAACGTTTTTAAGGTGATTCTAATTATTCTTATTCTTTTAAAAGATTTCTTTTACTTTTCATTTTACAAAAACAATTTTTTTTTTTCATTTTTATAAAAGTTCTTGAGTTCATTGTTTTATTAAATTAAGAAATATATTTTTTTTTGTTGATATTTCAAAAAATCCTTTGATTTCCTATCTTTTGAAACATGGTCCAGCTTTTTTTTTTGCCAAAAAAACTGAAAAACTCCTTAAGAATCATGAAAATTTGGGAGTTTTGGCCAACAAGTACAGAAAGGCCAGAAATGAGTTTCATTTCAATTTTTTGTGGAGCGCTCTGTATAGTGAGACTACCCCTTTGGAGTTGGCTATAAGGTAATATGAGCAAGGTTCACCCCAGCGCCTTTTCATTACATCCAAAAAGAAGATTACTAATGAATTATTAGCTTTGTTCCAGTTGGAAACTGATTTCAAACTCCTGGAGCATGCCCAGAAGGATCTGTAAGTAAATTTAACATCAGACGACTTCAGATTTGAACGACGTCAAATATGACGTCCAAATCCTTCTGGGCATGCTCCAGGAGTTTCAAACTGCGGTTGGAACAAAGCTAATATTGTACTATGTATATCGTCCTTTTTCTTTGGAGTTTTCGCGCCCAAATTATAGCTAACTCGTTTAGCCGCTAGGTTGACGTGATTTATTCCGTAATATCGACGGGTTGAAAAAAAAAATTGATATGGTTTTCATAATTTTATTACTTTCAATTTTGTTTATTATTTACCTAATTGTTTTATGTTCAAAATCTTCAAAAAATAATAGCAAATGTTTTCTGTCAATTGGAAAGAGAATCGATTGTTGAATCGACTTACATAATTATTTTATGTTTAGTCAATACTTTTTGTTTTAATTAATGATTGTATTTTTAGGATTAATTATAATTTATTGAATATTAAATGAAAAAAAGTTTTTGATTGTTATTGATGTTTGGCGGAAGTGGGAAAAAGTGAAATTTTTTTATGATTTGGTAGCCCGATCTGTTTGGGAGAGAGGGCAATGGCGTTCCAAGAAAATGGAAGTTGGTGTACTACAACACAAAGTACGTTGATTACTCCCGTTCGTCCCCGTTTTTAGTGTTCCGAACAATCTGTCAAAAGTTCATTTTCGTCTTGAAATTTCGGGGCGGCTCTCCTCGTTCGTTCCGGCCACTCAGCGAGTCCTTCCGGCCGTCCGTCGTTCCCGTATTTTTCTCCGACTCGATACCCTGAAATTTAGACCCGTTTTTGGGGGGTAAAAACAGACTCGCGTGTTTTCGTTTTGCCCTCCCCCCGCGCCAGACGTGCCGCCGATGGAAAAGTTTTCATGAAAAACAAACCCACTAATGCAATGATGGTGATTAATTTAAGGATTTTGACACTTTTAGACGATATACGCTTGTATTGAACTTTTCGTTATAATTTAACCCCGTCGACGTTCCACATCCAAGGGTATTGAAGAAAGTTTTTTTTTTCTACTCTACCCAAATCGTCCCTGGATTCGCTCTCACATTTATCTCTCCGCATCATTTTTTACTGAATGGTTCGTATTTATAATTTATAATTTTAAAATTTTTAATATATTTTATTTACTACCATTATTTGAAGCTTGATCACGCAGTAAAAACAAGTCATCTTTATACGTATTTTAGGGCAATCTTGCTAACTGAAAATCGGATTTTTTATAAATCGGAGCCAAAGCGACCAAATTTATGGTTATACTATGATGCAATTTCTTTCTTCCTGAAGGTCATGTTAATATTTTCAGAGGCTTCTTTTCAGCGGTTACTCTTCAGCGAATTTTCAAAACTAGCTTACTGTATAAAGGATTCTGTCGTCTTTGTATTCTATTTTTGGAGAGAATTGCCCATTTTTGATGATTAGCAGTGAGGGGACTCAGCCATCAGATGAAGAATCTGATCCAAAATTTTAAATTTAAGGCTGGTTAACCTGTTTTTGATGGTTTGAAATCTTGCAGTTCTTTTTTTTGCCCCAAACCTCCTAAGAATTTGATTGGTTTGAAGCAGCAGTGCAGAGTGTGAAAAAGCTAGATAAAAATCACTGGAAGCCCAAAGAAACCCAGAATAACAAGCAAGTTTCTTTGTCTTCTAAAACGGATGTTTCCCACCTAGTGGAGTCTGGGTGTACCCTCGTTTTTTTACAAAATGTTGGAATTTTTCTTTGGTTTTTTGACAGAGAAGCCCCATTTTACAAACTAGGCTTTTTGGTTGAGAAACCCTATTTTTATAGGATTTTCATTGGAATTTGAATAAGAAACCCCAATTTTTCAGAACATTTGGAAGTTCTCTTTATTATATTGACAAAGAAACCCCATTTTCCTGGATTTTTTAACCCTTTCGAGACGCAGCACTTTAGCAGCGCGCGCAGCGGAAGCCTCTCTAAAAATTTAATGTGCGTAGCGACATGCAAAAACTGGCAATCTGTTGGAAGAAATGAACTATGTGATGATCGCATCACTCGTCGCTTTCTGTGCTTTGCTGGGCGCTGGGAGCGTCGGGAGAAGTGAGGGGAAAAGTGCTGCCCAGTAGCGCAGAGAATCTGGTCAGACGCGGTCTCGAAAGGGTTAAGGCAATGGTTATTAACCTGGTTTTTGATGGTTTGAAATTTGGCTGCAGTTCTTTTTTTTGCCCCAGAACCTAAGAATTTGATTGGTTTGAAGCAGCAGTGCACAGTACCGAAGCTCTGTGACAAAGCTATATCAAAAATCTGGAAGCCCAAAGAAACCCAGAATAAAAGCAAGTTTCTTTGTCTTCTAAAAACGGATGTTTCCCACCTAGTGGAGTCTGGGTGTACCCTCGTTTTTTACAAAATGTTGGAATTTTTCTTTGGTTTTTTGACAGAGAAGCCCCATTTTACAAACTAGGCTTTTTGGTTGAAAACCCTATTTTTATAGGATTTTTCATTGGAATTTTGAATAAGAAACCCCAATTTTTCAGAACATTTATTATATTGACAAAGAAACCCCATTTTCCTGGGATTTTTTAACCCTTTCGAGACCGCAGGCAACTTTAGTTGCCCAGCGGCGCCAGCAGGAAGCCTCTCTAAAAATTTAATACCTTCGCTTCCCATGACGCTAGCGACATGCAAAAACTGGCAATCTGTTGGGGAAGAAATGAACTATGTGATGATCGCATCACTCGTCGCTTTCTGTGCTTTGCTGGGCGCTGGGAGCAGTCGGGGAGAAGAGAGGGGAAAGTGCTGCGCCAGTAGCGCAGAGAATCTGGCGTCAGACGCGGTCTCGAAAGGGTTAAGGCAATGGTTGGATTAACCTGGTTTTTTGATGGTTTGAAATTTTGGCTGCAGTTCTTTTTTTGCCCCAGAACCTAAGAATTTGATTGGTTTGAAGCAGCAGTGCACAGTACCGAAGCTCTGTGAAAGCTATATCAAAAATCACTGGAAGCCCAAAGAAACCCAGAATAACAAGCAAGTTTCTTTGTCTTCTAAAAACGGATGTTTCCCACCTAGTGGAGTCTGGGTGTACCCTCGTTTTTAACAAAATGTTGGGATTTTTCTTTGGTTTTTTGACAGAGAAACCACATTTCACAGGATTTATTTTCATAGGCTTTTTGGTTGAGAAACCCATTTTTGCAGGATTTTTCATTGGAATTTTGAATAAGAAACCCCAATTTTACAAAACATTTCGAAGTTCTCTTTATATTGACAGAGAAACCCCATTTTCCAAAGTTTTCCTCATGCTTTATCAGAGAAAGCATATTTGTACGGGATTTTTAGGAGTTCTCTTTGCGTTAAGTTTTCTTGCGTTTTATTCAGAGAAACCCACATTTTTGTTAGTTTTCCTTGATTTTGCATAGAAACCACATTTTGAAAGGATTTTTTATATCTCCATAGTTTTGAGAGCTTCACTAAAATTAGTTACCCGTCTAATCTTTAAGGTGTTTTAACTGAATTAGGATAATGGGGTTCGTCCCACATTTTTTGTGGTAAAAGGGCTGTTTAGGGATCCTGGTTAAAAAATATTATTCAGCTGTATAATTTCCCATATGATTTTTTTGTAGATGTGGTTGATGTTATAAGTAGAAGAGCTTAGTGAAAAAATAAGAATTCGACCAAATAAAGATTATGGCTGACACAAGAAGAAGAGTTAAACTTTACGCTCTGAACGTCGACAGACAATGGGATGATCGAGGAACAGGTCATGTTTCTTCAAGTTACGTTGAACGTCTTAAAGGGATTTCATTGCTCGTCCGTGCTGAAGTTGATGGTTAGTGACATTTTTAAAATGTATACGTAAACTTTATTGTTGTTTTCAGGTTCTTTATTACTTGAGTCCAAAATACAGCCAGACACTGCCTATCAAAAACAACAGGACACGCTAATAGTTTGGTCTGAAGGAGACAATTTCGATTTAGCCTTAAGTTTTCAAGAGAAAGCCGGCTGTGATGAAATTTGGGAGAAAATATGCCAGGTGCAAGGTAAAGACCCTTCGGTTGAGATTACGCAGGATATCGTCGAAGAATCTGAAGATGAACGTTTCGACGACATGTCAGACACGGCTCCGCCGATCGAGCTTCCCCCTTGTGAGCTCAGTCGGCTCGAAGAAATCTGCGAGCTCATCGCCAGCTGTTTACCTTCTCCCATGCGGAAAGACAAACTAGCAACCGCTTTAGAATCCGAAGGCTACATAAAGAAACTCCTTAATTTATTTCACATGTGCGAAGATCTCGAAAACGACGAAGGACTTCACTATTTATTCGAAATATTCAAAAATATTTTCCTTTTAAATAAAAACACACTTTTTGACGTAATGTTTGCAGGTTTGTTCCTTTTTATCATTTCTTTTCCTGTATGTAATATCTCATTTTAGATGACACGATTTTCGATGTCGTCGGCTGCTTAGAATACGAACCTGCACAACCTCCTAAAAAACACAGGCATTATTTAAAAAACATGTCAAAGTAAGTCACATGATTTTTTTAGACTATTTTTCACCATTTTTTCTTCAGATTCAAGGAAGTTATACCAATAACGAATCCAGAACTTTTATCTAAGATACATCAAACTTATCGTGTTCAATACATTCAGGATGTAGTTCTCCCCGCTCCGTCGGTTTTTGAAGACAATATGCTGTCTACATTATCAAGTTTTATTTATTTTAATAAAGTTGAAATTGTAACTTTAATTCAGGTACTGTTTTTTTTAATTTATAAAATATGATTTTATAAAAAAATTTTAGGAGGATGATAAACTTCTGAGTGATATTTTAAGTCTCATAACCGACGAAACAACGACACCTTCAAAAAGAAGGGATTTAGTTTTATTTATTAAAGAATATTGCAATTTTTCACAAAACCTTCAGCCGCACGGAAAAGAGACGTTTTATAAGGTAATAAAACATTTTGTTTGTAAATTCTCTAAAATATAAATTTTAGAAACAAAAGTTACTTGGTAAAATTTTCCAGACGTTATCTTCGTTAGGAATCCTACCCGCCCTTGAAATCACACTTTCGTGCGACGACGTCGTCACAAAAACCGCGTCGATCGACATCCTAACGTATTTCGTCGAATTTTCACCGTCCGTCGTTCGCGAGCACACACTTCAACAGACACAAAACTCAGATGATGTAAGTAATCTTTTTGAAAAGAAAAAAAATTTCTATCTTTATTTTTAAGGAATTGGTGCTTCTCAATGTGATAATGGAACAAATGATGTGCGATACTGACCCAGAACTCGGAAGAGCTGTACAGCTAATGGGCATCCTCCGCATACTCATCGACCCTGAAAACATGATGTCTTCAATAAACAAAGGAGAAAAAGCCGACTTTCTCAATTATTTCTATAAACACAGTATTCACATATTAATTGGTATTACTTTATTTTTCAACTTCTTTGTTTTAATCTCTTTTTTCAGAACCTTTGCTTCAAAACACTCAAGGTGGCGCTTTAGCCAAGGACGACTATCGAACAGTACAACTTTTAGGCCTTATTCTGGAACTCCTTTCATTTTGTGTAGAACACCATACATTTCACACTAGGAACTGTATAATAAATAAAGACCTTCTAAGATATATTTTAGTTCTAATGAAATCATCACACACATTTTTAGTACTATGTAAGTAAATTTTTTTACATTAAAATGTTCTAAACTAACAAAATTATTTTTATAGGTGCTTTGCGATTTATGAGGAAGATAATCGCATTAAAGGACGACTTTTATAATAGATATATTATCAAAGGTAACTTATTTGCACCAGTGATTGATGCTTTTATACGAAATAATGGACGGTACAATCTCCTCGATTCTGCAATATTGGAAATGTTTGAATTCATCAAACTGGTAAGTTGTTTAATTTTTAAATATTTGTTGTTATAATAGAAAGCCGAACTCTTGGTTATAAATCTGAAATAGTTTGGCCAATCCTTTAAAGGTGGCTCCAAAATGGCAAAAGTCCCTTTCTCAACCAACTCCGTGGCTGGAAGGCTCAGTCTTGGACTTCCACCATGGAGACCGGGGTTCGATCCCGGGTTGGGTGGAGGGATTTTTGTTTGGAAGTTAAATTCCAAATAAATATTCTTCCACAAAATCCGTGGATAAATTGGTTAGGCCACTCCTCGGCCCTGATAGGGCGCCATGGCAATATGGCGAGAGCCCCCAATGGCCCAAGTCCCTTTCTCATCTTTCTCCTACTGTTTGGTTGAAATAAAAAGTGAAAACCTATGATTTGTGATGTTATTTTTTTTAGGAGGATATAAAGACGCTGATGTCCCACGTTGTAGAAAATTATGGAAAAGTCTTGGATGAAATAGACTACGTGCAGACATTCAAAGCTTTAAGAACCCGTTACAATCAAAACCAAGATAAACTCAAAGATAGAGATAAGCCTACGTTAGATAGGTAAAAACCACATTTTATTTTTGCTTAAAAATATTTAAAAATAATTTTTTTTTCAGTGTTCCGTCAATATTGAGAAACAACAGATTATGGCGTGAACCTAGACAGTTGGAAGAAGAGGAAGAGATGTGGTTTAACGAAGATGATGACTTTGATGAAGGGGAAGCGGTCGTTCCTGCCGCCAGCAACATCATCAATAAAAAGACGACTCCAGAAATCGACTCGATCGGTATTAAGAAAATTTATTCAAAATAAACTCTTTTTTAAAAAACTATCTTTTATTTTTAAAAGGTAAAACATTGGAAAAGAAAACGGAAGGAAGTAGCACCAAAGTTTTCACCAATAGTGGAAAATCGTTGATTAACAACAATCTAAGTTTAAACTCCGCACCGTTAAGCCCGTACAGTCAGACGCCAAATGTACATCGTTATTCAAAAAGGTATTTTATTTTCATGTCTTTGTTTTTAAAACATTTTTTAATAGGGTTTGGTGGATTACGAAGGCGATTCAGACGAAGAAGAAGAAGAAAGCAATGATCTCCTCTCGCCCTCAAAACGGCCCAGATTTTCTTAATAAGCAAATTTTAAAATTGAACAAAAGCCTAAACCGTTCCACTTCATTTCCGCTTTTGTTAAGTGCAATGGCACCGTTTTTTAATTATTTTTATTTTATGCCATTCAGTAATAGAATTATGACTTTTATGTATATTTTATACATTTTAGTGGTGCTAAAATGTCGAACAACACTAATGTAATTTAAAAATATGTAATATACATAAATGTGAAGCAATCAATTTTTTTTATATATAAATATGGAATAATATTAGTCTTAAATTTTCAGGTGAAAGTACTTCTCTTTGAGCTCAAGTTTTCAATTAATATTTAATGGTATAAATTTTCACAGAGAGGTAATGTGTGTTTAAATTATTTAAAATGTATTTTTTACCACAAAAAATATATAATTGTGTAAATAAACTGTATTTAAGGGCCAGGGGATTATGGACCTTGTTTTTTTCTTTTCTTTTATATAAGGTCTGCGTGGATGTTCTTTGTATTTGAATGTCTTTTGGTGTTAACATTAGGTAATTTGGGAAAATTAAAAAAATTAAAATAAAAATTATGAAAAATAGTAACTTTATTATATTCAGGTTGTGTGTGTGTGTATGTATAAATAGCTCTTGGGACAATTTTTTTTATTATTTCTCTCTGGATTCCACAGTTGTAAATGATACTAAAAACCGGCTCATTTTATTTATATTTTTTTATTTCCTTTTGTTTAACTGAGCTGATTTTTATTATCATTTTAATACCATTCCAAATGGGTTTTTATTTATTTCTGAAAAGAATTTTTTAATTGAAATTTTTCGATCTTTTTTTTAACGGTGTATGCTCCAAGATCGTCCAAGACCCATCAGTTTTTTCTTTTTTTCAATTTAAAATTGATTGTGTACATAGAGTTTAAACATTTTGAAATTGCCAAGTTTGGTTTTAATTTGTAAATTGAATAAAAGCTACTTATATGTTTAACATAAAATTGTTTGTTTTTATGACCTGGATAAAGGATAACATAAAATCATAGTTTAAAATGTATATTTTGTTTTAAAATAAACAATGAAGATAAATAACTACATAAAATCACAAATTAAAAAATAACAATGCTAAAAATGCTTTAGGGGGAAAAGCAAAGCAAAATATCACTGAAGGATTGAATAATTGACAGTCGACAAGAGACTGTGTCGTCATAATATGTCGGAAAAGATTTTGGTCAGATTTGATATGGTTGAAGAATCATTTTAGCAACAAAATGACCACAAAAAAAGGCACATGGAGGAGGGAAGAAGAGTGAATTTTGTAAATTATCGAGGCGTAGATAACTCCAGCATTTTATCTGAATTTTTAAATCGATACATGCGTCACTTTCAGCGATAATATTTTCTACAAGCATTTTCTTTTTTCCTAAAATTAAAAAAGTTAATAAGAAAACTAGCTTCTGGGAAACTCATTAAGCATTTTTGTTTCTTTTTTCAATTCGAGCTTTTTCAACCAAAGAGTCTCATTTTCAAGGTTCGGAGGGACATTTTCTTCATCGGAACTATCGGAGAGAGGACCTCTGAAATTGAAAGTTATAATTTTTCGTTTTTTTCAAATTTTATAGCATTTACAAAGTTTCAGGTACACAACCGAGGCATTGTATTTGATGACGAATAAGACGAATCTTCTTTTTCATTTTCACAATCGTCTTTCAGTTTTTGTATTGTTTCCATTAAAACTTCAGTTTCGATTATGCTTTTTTCGACTTTTTCAACTTTTCCGTCTGCTCCTTATTTATGTCTTGAACCTCCAGAGATTCAGCTGTTGGAACTAATTAAAGTTATATAAAATGCTTTAAGAATACTTGAGGTTACCTTGTTTTGGAGGTAGACATATTGATTCTTCTTGCTGGCAAAGAACTGGGCGATGAGGAGATTCAGATTTTAATTTATCAGGGGTTGTTATGGAGTGAGGAATAGATCCATCGGAAGAGATTTGTTCCATTGATTGATAGGCCTCATTTGGACTTGGTTTAATTGAACTGTCTGTTTCATCAAGGCTTCTTTGGCATCCATTGTTTCTTTCTAATGTTCTTAATTTTCTCTAAAATTAAAAGGATAGAATCTATTCTTTTGCGATTCTCAACGCTCCCTGGGGGCGCTGGGAAGAAACTATAGGGCGTTATGCAAAATTTGGGTGATAGGGGGCAATAGCTAATGTAATATGATGTATAATCTAAAGGATAATACTAACCGTTAAGTAAAGGGCAAAAACTTAACCGCCCTCGAAAAAATTAATCGGCCCATTAAGTAAAGGGCAAAAATTTAACCGGCCCTTTAAGTAGAGGGCAAAAACTTAACCGCCCGTTAAAAATAACCCGGCCCATTAAGTAAAGGGCAAAAACTTAACCACCCGTTAAGTAAAGGGCAAAACTTAACCACCCGAAAAAATTAATCGGCCCATAAAGTAGAGGGCAAAAAACTTAACCGCCCGTTAAAAAAATTAACCAGCCGTTAAGTAGAGGGCAAAATTTAATCGGGCCGTTAAGTAAAGGGAAAAATTAACTGGCCCGTTAAGTAAAGGGTAAAAAATTAAACCGGCCCGTTAAGTAAAGGGAAAAATTAGTAAAAAAGTATTTTCCTCCTCTTAGGAGAGGCTTCAAAAAGGTTGAGAAACAATAGGATAGATCAAGGATTTCAAACTTTTGCAAAAAGACCCCAGTTATCAATCAAAATTATGGCAGACCCCATTATAAACGACCCATTTCCAGTATAACGCCAAAGAATTTAGAATTTAGGGTGGCATATTTTTATGCGGCAAATCATTAGCATTTACTGAGTTAAAAACGCCCTCAGATATGAATAAGAAGAAGAGAGGAGAAACACAGTTAAGTAGGCACAAAATGAGCAAATGAAAGTCCCAGACTCCTTTTAAAAAAATACTAAATGAGAAAATATACTTTTTGCAACAGGGAAAAACCCAAGGCAAACTCCACAAAATGGGGTTTTTGTCAATAAAGTGTGAAAAACTCTGTAGAATGGGGTTTCTTCTTTCAAAAAACCAATGAAAACTCCAGAAAATCCATGAAAAGCGTGGCTTCTCTGCCAATAAACCGGAAAACAAGAGAGAAAGAAAAAAAAAAAACCATGAAATTCTGTAAAATTGGGGTTTTTAGAAACGCCCAGCCTCCTCTAAAAACACTACAATTTGGGAAATATCTAGTTTTTTGAACACTGAAAAACTTTACGTAAAAACGTTTTTTTTCCACAGGGTTCCCTTTCTCGCTTTCCTTTTTAAAAACCTTTTCTGCAGAAAACATGGCATGACATCCCTGGTTAAATAAATTTAATACGTATTCATACCTTTAATTGAGTTATTATACGCTGAACTCCCCATAGTTGCTCTTCCCTCGCTTTCCCTCCAAGTCCATAGTTCATTTCACGATGGAGCTGAGTAAGAAGAGATTCCTGTTTGGCCAACTCGACGTTTAGGCCTTCAGAATCTTCAGGTAAGCCTGGACTCACTGAAGTCAACGGTGGAACATATTTGGTAAGCGTAAGTCCAGGGAATAGCTCGCTGACATGACAAAGAAGTGCTGTCAATAGACGTTGGCTTATTTGCAACAAAGGACTTATAACTATCGATATCGCTTGGGCATTCATCTTATTGATTTTTTCCTTTAAATTAAAAATCATAAATTCATTCTTTTATAAAATCGTTCTTACATGATGCATAACGTTGTCAAAATGTTTTAAAAGCCAACCAAGCAATTCTCGGTTGCAGTTCGGAAGTTCTTTTATGTACAATCGAAATCGCTCGCCTCTTTCAGTCACCTGATTACACGCTGCACTTTCTTCAAATCTCCCAACAAGATCTGTAGTTAAAACAGGTTCTGGAAGCTCCCTAAAATATATCCGTAGGATCAAATCATTAAGGACCTTCGAAAAACCTGAGAAATAGTTTAAGAAGACTTGTGGCGACAGGTAAATCAAAATCGCTTATATTGACTGGTTCGTGGTTATTGTACATTCGCTTGACTTGCTGAACTCGTGATTTTATACCAGAACTTTATAGACGTTTTCAGCTAAAAGTCCAGTTTCTTCAACATGATCGATACAATTCCTGACCATCAACGGAATATCCACTCCATCATGGCATTTGTTTCTTTCAACAGCGACAGAAAGAGGAACTCCAAATATTGGTAAATCTGAAACTAATAAAAACTGGTTAAAAATTCACATTTACGAATAGGAAATCTAGTGATAGGGGGTTTTAGGTTGAAAAGTGGAGCAAAATGCACAAATTCGTTAAAAAGTGGTTTCTTAGTTTGAAAATTAAAGGTGGATTTATAAGTTTAGATAACCCAAACGTACTAGTGATTTCAGATCCTTCATCATTTTAGTTTTTTTCTTCTCCTTGATTTTTAATTTTATTATTTTGGTGTCTTTCTTCTTTCTTTTTCTTTCTCTTTCTTCAGTCTTTTTCTTTCGACGTCTTTCTCTTTGGAGTCTTTCTCTCGGGACTTTCCCTTTTCTCTTTCTTCGAAGTAAATTTAAACGGTTTCAATTTTTTAGACTTAGAAGGACTCCTGAAAACAAAATTAATTTAGAAACTTATAAAAAGGAATCTTACTTTAACTCGATATCTTCTTCAGGTGAACTTTCGCCTTCTAAAGTAGCATATCCTCGATCTTTTTTATCCTTTTTATCTTTTTCTTTCCTATTAAGAGAAGATCTTTTTTCGAAAGTTTTTCCTGGCCGTCCTCACTAACTGAAAAACCAGTTAAAATAAAAATTTAGATTAAAAAAAATTTAACTTACAATCACTATCATTGCCCCTTTTTACAGCTTCCGAAGCATAGAGGCCTGGAAACTCCCTTTCAACGTCTGGACTTTCAAACTCCATAATTTAAAAAAAAATTAAACCATTTTCAAATAAAATAAAATTTAAATTAAAATCAACATAAAAAATCCATAATTTCTCAGCCTGAGGTTGCAGAATGTCTACCAAAAAAGGTTACACCTGTCTGTCAAAAAAATTGGTTCGTTGATAAGTTCCAAGTTGTTCGTAGATAAGATTTGCGATATATCTCTGTGTAATAAATGCTTTATTTCTTTAATCTAATGGATTTTTATTGTAAATTTATTGATTTTTAAAGCAGGTTTGTTACTTTGTTAGATATTTATGACAATTGATTTATTTTTTGTTTGTTGTTGTTTTGTAAGGGTTAAGTTCAAAAACCTCACTTTGACCTGTTTTTAGTTGATTTTTGTGTGGGCACGTCGCTTCTTTAAATTAGAACCAAAACCCTCATAATCTATCGGAAGATCAAACTGTGACATATGGAAGTGGCCAAATCGCTCTTTTCGTCTCGACCCCACGACGGATATACTGGGAAAGAAAACCATAATGTATGTTGTGCTATTTTGGTTTTTGTTTTAATTTTTGTTTTAGGAGAACTCGACGACTGTTTATTCAGACGATGAGGATTCCGAGGAGAAGAATAAGGAGCCGGAGGAGTATATCGATGCTGTCGCTGGAGGACCGTTTTCAGCGCTTACGCCTTCGATGCGACCGCAAGAAATTATGGCGCGATTACGCTCCGCCCAAGAAAAAATGACGAAGCGATCCTTTCTGAATACCAGTGAGTATAGTTGTCTAGAGGTTCCCAAGTTTGTCCCCTTGGGGTAAAAAAATCGTTGTTAACAGAGTCTTCAAAAAATAGATATTTTCCACATTTTAGTATTTTCAGAGAAGTCTGTTGTTTCGCAGGAAACCCCTATTTCTATGGAATATTTGGGAGTTTTCCTTTTCTCTGAAGAAATTTTCAGTTGTTTCCTTTGGTTTTTTTGACAAAGAAACTCCCATTTTCAATAGATTTTTAAGAGTTTTCTCCCCCTTTCTCCTTTTTGAAATGATCCTTTCTGAATACCAGCGAGTTTGACCCCTTGGGGGTAAAAAAATCGCTGGAAACAGAGTCTTCAAAAAATGAAATATTTTCCACATTTAGTATTTTCAGAGAAGTCTGGGCGTTTCGCAGGAAACCCCTATTTTATGGAATATTTGGGAGTTTTCCTTTTCACAGAAGAACCCCTTTTTTCCGGATTTTCAGTTGTTTCCTTTGGTTTTTTTGACAAAGAAACTCCCATTTTCAATAGATTTTTAAGAGTTTTCTCCCCCTTTCTCCTTTTTGAAATGATCCTTTCTGAATACCAGCGAGTTCTATTGTCTAGCTCTGAGGTTCCCAAGTTTGACCCCTTGGGGTAAAAAAATCGCTGGAAACAGAGTCTTCAAAAAATGAAATATTTTCCACATTTTAGTATTTTCAGAGAAGTCTGGGTTTCGCAGGAAACCCTATTTTATGGAATATTTGGGAGTTTTCCTTTTCTCTGAAGAAATTTTCAGTTGTTTCCTTTGGTTTTTTGACAAAGAAACTCCATTTTCAATAGATTTTTAAGAGTTTTCTCCCCCTTTCTCCTTTTTGAAATGATCCTTTCTGAATACCAGCGAGTTCTATTGTCTAGCTCCCCAAGTTTGACCCCTTGGGGGTAAAAAAATCGCTGGAAACAGAGTCTTCAAAAATGAAATATTTTCCACATTTTAGTATTTTCAGAGAAGTCTGGGCGTTTCGCAGGAAACCCTATTTTATGGAATATTTGGGAGTTTTCCTTTTCAAGAAGAACCCCTTTTTTCGGATTTTCTGTTGTTTCCTTTGGTTTTTTGACAAAGAAACTCCTATTTTAAATAGATTTTTAAGAGTTTTCTCCCCCTTTCTCCTTTTTGAAATGATCCTTTCTGAATACCAGCGAGTTCTATTGTCTAGCTCAGAGGTTCCCCAAGTTTGACCCCTTGGGGTAAAAAAATCGCTGGAAACAGAGTCTTCAAAAAATGAAATTTTCCACATTTTAGTATTTTCAGAGAAGTCTGGGCGTTTCGCAGGAAACCCCTATTTCTATGGAATATTTGGGAGTTTTCCTTTTCTCTGAAGAAATTTTCAGTTGTTTCCTTTGGTTTTTTGACAAAGAAACTCATTTTCCTCCTTCCTTTTTGGCTCCAATTTATGTAGTAATTTCTCTTTTTTTCAGATTTGATGAATTCGGGTTTAGAATAGAAGACGAAAATGGGAAGAAAGCAGCCAAAGTCTTATCTCCTCCTTTAGTTGAAGATGCCAAAGAAAGGTAAATTGTTTGTGTTTTTCTTATAATATCCTCTCTTTGCTTTAGACTAAAATGGTTAGCTCATCTTGAGTTTAGCCATAAAAATGAATCTCGCGACCTTTCTTGGGAAACGGTCGAATTAAGGTTACCAAAACTGATAAACTCCGAGAGATGGTTCGCGATGGGATACCACATTCATTGCGCCCTCAGTTGTGGATGAGATTTTCTGGTAAAAATTTTTTTTAAAACATAATTTTTGCTAATAAAATTTCAGGGGGTCTTACGAAAAAAGTAAACTCTGAAATCTCATATCAGGATGTCATAAAAGAATCTCGAATGAAGATCTAGCCTCGAGTAAACAAAGAAAAAGATCTTTTACGAACACTACCGGGAATATATGCTTCAGCAGTTTAAATTCTACTGGGATTCCTCGGCTTCGAAGAATATTAAGAGGAATCGCTTGGCTTTATCCTGATATTGGGTACTGTCAAGGGATGGGAATGGTCGCTGCATCTCTCCTTCTGTTTTTAGAAGAAGACGACTGTTTTTGGATGATGTGCACTATTGTTGAAGATTTGCTTCCTGCTTCTTACTATACAACTACTTTAATGGGTAACTTTCTTTTTATCAACTTCCTCAAAAGGCGACACCCTTCAAGGGTCTTCAGAAAAGGGCTTCTACTTTGACCTGCAGGGCTCCACTCTTAATTCAATTGTATTTTTTCAGGTGTTTTAGCTGATCAAAAAGTTTTAAGGACTTTAATATGTAGTTATTTGCCATCTGTCGATGTAACTTTACGGCAGCATGATATAGAGTTGTCTCTCATCACAGTCCATTGGTTTTTGACCATTTTCGCCTCAGTTGTGACAACCAAAATACAGTTGAGACTCTGGGACATATTCTTTTTCGACGGCTCTATCATTCTATTTCAAATCACCCTAGGGATGCTTAAAATCAAAGGTCTGCACCTTGAAAATAATTTTTTTTTTAGAACAATTTTTTTTAGAACCCGTTTTAAAAGAACTTGAAAATTCAGCGCAAATTTTCAATTGTTTGGCCAGTATTCCTGGAGAAATTGACGACATAGACAGCCTTCTGAAGGTCTTTTTTTATATTTTCTTTTATTAATTTAAGTTGATTTAGGTTTCTTTGAGGTTGGAAGTACGCTGACTGACATGATAATCGACACACAAAGAAGGCGACATCTTGCGTACTTGATGACCGATCAAGGAGCAATGGTCGGTAATCCCGAAAGCGCTCCCAACCTCCCAAAACAGCATCTCACAAGGTTAGATAGGTTCTATCGGGTCTTTTATCGCATTTTTAGATATCTCTTGAATTGTTTTTTAAAAGAGTGATTTTGCATATTGACTGTCTGCTTTAAAATAAAACACTAATTTTGGGACGAAACTAATATTTGGGCACGTTTGTACATACTTTTGTCTTGTAAAATATAGTTTATTTGTGCATGGTAATTATTTTTATCGAGTAGAATATTCCTGGCATGTTCGCTTTTTTGGTACTTTTTGCTTTCACGTAAGTTTTTATTCAGTTCATTCTTTTATCGGGTGCCAACAAATATTTATTTTTTCTTCTTTTTTTTCAGGCGGCAATTAAAAAAATCTAAGTCAGTCATTCAACTTATTTTGTTTGGCGATGAGGAAAGTAGTGAGGACATAAAATCAAAAAATATACGCCAAACAGGTAATTTGGTCAATTTTATTCATTTTTGTTTTTAAATTGTTTTTTAGAGCTTATTGTGGATGTGAGGGAAGCTATACATCAAGTCGCTCGACATTTTTTTACCCTTGAGCCAAAATTGAATAAAGAAGGATGCTTAATCGCCGACTATAGCTTAGAAAGCCATGCTTTAGATCATGAAAATTATCTGAACGTTTCAAGAAATAAATCAAGAAGAGCAAAAGCAATGCTTGGTAAATTTATGTTTCTGATTGGTTGAATCGTTATAATGGGCCAGATCGGGTTATCCAGCCTGCTGATCATTTTGGCGTTTTTCTCATTATTTTAACCCATGTTTATCGCATTAGCGAGTGTTTTCTTCACTCATTAAGTTAAGAAACCCCTTTTTTACTGGATTTTTGGGAGTTTACCTCAATTTTTATCAAAAAACCACCTCTTTCGAATTTGCCCATTCGCCTTTTTTTATAGGATTTTTGGGTTTATAGTTTTAGATTTTTTATTGGTTTCTGGAGTTCTCCTAGGTTTCTGAACCAAAAAAATTTAAAAAAGTTTTAACTTTATTTTTTATTTTTTTTTTGCAGACTTCAAAAGAGGGGATGATGAATTAGGTTTTCGTAAAAATGACATCATAACAATAATTAGTCAAAACGATGAAGATTGTTGGGTTGGCGAACTTAACGGCCTCCGAGGTTGGTTTCCTGCGAAATTCGTCCAAGTTTTAGACGAAAGGAGTAAACAGTACACGTTCGCTGGGGACGATTCAGTGAGCGAAGCAATCACCGATTTAGTTCGTGGGACCCTTTGTCCGACAATAAAACAAATCCTGGAACATGGAATGAAAAGACCAAATTTTCTAGGTGAGTTTAATTTAAAAAAAAAAAATTATTTTTTTAGGTGGTCCTTGCCATCCTTGGCTTTTATTGAAGAAGCAGCAACCAGGGAAGTTGAAAAAGATTTCACCTCTGTCTATAGCCGTCTTGTTTTGTGTAAAACGTACAGACTAGAAAGATGGAAAAGTTTTGACTCCTGAAGAAGTAAAATTAAAGTTAAAAAAAAACTTTTCTAACGTTTTTTTCTAGCTTTTATATAGGTGTGTACAGTCTATAAATTTAAGCCACGACAGTGCTCACGCTCAAATGGACGTTAAACTTCGTAGTCTCATCTGTCTCGGTTTGAACGAGCAAGTTCTTCACCTTTGGCTTGAAGTTTTATGTTCAAGCGTCGACGTCATACAAAAATGGTACTTCAAAATTTTCTTACATTTTAACAATTTAAATTTCAGGTACCATCCTTCTAGTTTTATGAGTAGCCCTGGATGGGTACAAGTAAAATGTGAACTACGAATATTATCGCAGTTTGCCTTCAATTTGAACCCAGATTGGGAACTCCCAGCGAAACGAGGGCCTCTCGAACCTCTCAAAGATGGCGTTCGAGATATGCTTGTTAAACATCATCTATTTAGCTGGGACTTATAACTTTTTTAAATTTTTGACTTTTTTATAATTTTTTTAAATTTTAATTTTTTTAAATAATCAAAGTATTTATTTTAAAACATTCCAATTTGGTTTAACCTAGTGCCTTAACCTAAGGTTGTCTGTTTTATTATTTAATTTTGAGTTCTATTAAAATTTTTTCTTTTTGTTAATGATGGACTTTTTTAATTTTATTTGTGTGTTTTTAAAATATTTTACGAGTAAAGATATCTTAAGCTTTGTTTTATTTATTTAAATTATTCCTTTGGCTGGTTAAAATAAAGCTCTTTTTGTATAAATTTGAGAATGTTTGTCTTGATAGCGGAGCACGATCGAAAATTGCTAAATGAGGGAAATTTTAATAGTTAAAAATCCCTTTTAGAAAAGACCAGCAGCGCCCTCTACACAGAACTTCCAGCTCACAGTCCTCGTGTCTTCTTATGTTTATACCATTTATCACCAATTGATAAAGTTGTCAAAAAAAAAATTTAATTACATTGCAATAATGAAATTTTTAAACGGTTACTTATGACGTAATATTCCTGCTTTATCAGCTACTTATTTTTTATTTATTTCGATAAGTCTTCCTTATCTTACAGTAAGTAATTGTTATCTTTATTTTTTGGAGACGTGGCTCTATGCAAATTCTTCCTGTTGAATCTGACTTATGTTGTTAATTAATGCAAATCATTACTCACGCTATCCTTGTTTAAATGGAGCCCTTAAAGTTCAAAGGGTCTTAGCTGCCTGAGAACTGTTTAAAATTGATGAGAATTTTAAACTAATTACTTGGAAGCTTATAGCTTTGTTCCAACCGCAGTTTGAAACTCTTGGATCATGCGCAGTCATATTTGACGTCGTTCAAATCGTTTCCCGTCAAATTTGACGTGCTGATCCTTCTGCGCATGCTCCAGGAGTTTCAAACTGCGGTTGGAACAAAGCTATGTATTGTGCAATAAAAAGTTGTTCTTCTTCTTCTATTCTGAGAAATCTTCAAATATGGCAAAAAAATAAAAATTCCTGTAAAGATTGGGTTTTTTTGCAAAAAAACCAAAAGAACACCCCAAAAAATCGTGAAATTGTGGTATCTCAGTAAAAAAACTGAGGAAATCCTGAAATTCTGTATAATGGGGTTTCTTAGTCAATATCTGAGAAAATCCTGAAAGTGAAAAATTGGGTTTTCAAATCTGTAGAAACGATTTTTTTGGCAAGTTTTTCTGCGGACCTCATGGCATGGCTTGGCGGACCACTCTTTGTGAAGTCCAATTTAACTGGAAATATTTTGTTACAGGTGATGCCTACCCAACATGATAATGTGAGCAAGGACTGCTGTGATATCGATGCCTTGATTTTATAATTTCAATCTCCGCTCTTGTCTACATATATTTCAGTTTTCCAAAACTTGAAGAGTATGATCTCATTTTAAAATATATTATTTAAATTCGTATTTTTAGGGATGAGAAGAAGCACATTAAGATTCCGTATGATATCGAAGATGCCAAACAACTTGGCAGAGTTTTGGACCGTTATAAAGATAGATACTATTTCGAAGTTCTTTTAGCCGTTTTTGTTACTTATATTTTGTATCCTTTTTGACATTTTTATATGGCATTTAAAGGTCAATCAATATCTCCTTAGCTTTTGATTAGTTTGCAAACGTTCGCTATTCCAGGGTCGATTTCTTTATCGATACTGGCAGGGTTTCTGTTCCCGTTTCCGTTGGCGATTTCTTTGGTTTGCTTCTGTTCTGCGACGGAGCTTCGTTATGCTACCTTTTGTCCTTTTTCGCTGGAAGGCGTCTTATTTTCAAGTATTTCCCAGAAAAGGCTTCAAAATATACAGCCATGGTAACACTTTTTACTTATGGGTAGAGAATAACAGAAATATTTACTTATTCTCTAAGGTTAAATATTTCTTGTTTGTTGATCTCTCTTTCTGCGACTTTTCCAGAGAATGCGGGAAGGTAGAGAAGAACAACCATTCCCATCTACCAACCGCACCTCTCACTTAGTTTTTTTTAATTTCGTTGGTTTCTCTGTCAAACTAAAAAATTTTTTTGAAAACTAAAAAATTTAGCTTTTTATTCTTCTGCTGGAATTTCTACTCTATAGTAATAAATAAAATTTCAATATTCATTTTAGGTGGAAAAACATAAAGATCATATATTAATTATATGATTTTTTTGAGAGTGACGCCGTTTTTGCCGAACTGGTTTATTAATGTGGCCGCCCCAGTTATAAATGTGCCTCTTTTTCCTTTTGGTTGGGAACATTTTTAGGTAATTTAAATTTTTTACTTTTCATATTTTTAAATGTGATTTTAAGGTGTTGCGCCGCCTTCATTTTTGGCCATACAAGCGGGAAAGACACTGAACCAGCTATCGTCGACGTCTTCAACTTTTACGTGGACGACGGTTTTGCTTTTGGCGTTTTTCGCTCTCGTTTCGCTAGTCCCGGTTTTCCTTAAGAACCGTCTTAAGAAGAAGTTTGACTAGAACGGACCAACCCTAGTGCACGTCGTCAAAAAAGTGACACACCCTCATCGTCCTCGTCGTCGTCAACTCTTCCGCAGTTCAACTCGAGCTTAAACTCCCGCCACCAGAAAAGTTTGAAACTTCGTATGAAAATTTCACCATGAATAAAAAAAGACACAAAATTTTGGAAACACCATCGCAAGTGTGTCTTGGCTTATTGTACTAGGGCAAACGCACCTTCACGTGTTCCATGACTTTTGCATTTTTTTTTTAGAGAAACTGTGATTTGCACGATAAAAATTCTCAAGACGGGTTTTTAGTGTTTGATTTTTTTAGTACAAAGCTTCTTCTTTTTTTACAATAAAATTATAAGCAGTAAAGGTATATATAGGCCACAGTTTACTGCGCTTATGATTTTGCACTCGGTAACATTCCAAATGACTGAAAAAAAAAAAAAGATTTTGTGTGATATAGCATGATACACTTTAATCTGCCTTTTTGAGCAAGCCCAGGGAATAATTTTTTGTATTTGAAAAACCAGCTTTTAAGGCTTTGATGCTCGTTTACAAATATTTATTCATATTGTATGCTTTCCCAGAGTTGGGCGTATTCATATTCATAAATGAATTCGATATAATCATTAAATTTTGAAATCCATTAATTTTTTTGAGACGAAATTTGTGGTAAATTGATTAACCGTATTTTGTGGAAATTCATAAAAAAAAATTTATGAATGTTATAAGTCCATCTGTTTCAATTCTCTTGAAATTTTATTTGCCTATTTTGCAGCCAGATTCTTTTGCTTATTTCTTACCTGGTTTGAAAAAGGCAGTTAATTTTTTATAATTAATTTAAAAAATAATGTTTCAGATATGAGAAAATCCAGGAACCAACATTATTTATTATACTCAGGATTTAAAAAAAATATTTTTCCATTTAAGCCATTATAAATGTGCCTAAACTGCACAAAATAGTGCCTATTGTATTTTGTGCCTGTTGGGGTATTAGAAATTGTAAAATGTGTAATTTAATCTCCAAAATACCTAGGGTGACTAGGGGAATTTTCGAAGGTTCTCATAGTTTGACTGTTCTAGGGCAGGAAATGATGAATTTTCAAAATAGACTGAAGATTCTATAGAATTTTAGTATTATAGTCCTTAATAGGGATGGGCGATATGTAAAAAATATATCGATATATCGGTCGACCGATATGTCGGAACAAATATATCGGTGGCACTGATATATCGGAAGAAAAATCGATATATCGGAGAAAAGTTTTATCTAGGAACGGGGCAGCGTTCCGCCCCGCCAAGCAAAATTTCGACTTCCTTATTATTGGACTTTGATGCGCTAAAAAACTGTGAAAATGCCTTTGAAAAAGGCGATTTTTGGTCAAAAATTCCTTTTAAAAAAGGCGATTTTTGGTGAAAAATTCCTTTTAAAAAAGGCGATTTTTGGTGAAAAATTCCTTTTAAAAAAGGCGATTTTTGGTCAAAAATTCCTTTTAAAAAAGGCGATTTTTGGTCAAAAACGCCTTTAAAAAAAGGCTGCCTTAAAAAAGCGATTTTGGTCAAAAACGCCTTAAAAAAATGGCTGCCTTAAAAAAGCGATTTTTGGTCAAAAACGCCTTAGAAAAAAGGCTGCCTTACAAAGGTGATTTTTGGCCAAAAATGCCTTACAAAGGTGATTTTTGGCCAAATGCCTTAAAAAAGGCGATTTTTGGTCAAAATTACCCTAAAAAGGCAATTGTGGTCAAAAATGCCTTAAGAAATGCTGACTTAAAAAGGCGATTTTTGGTCAAAAATGCCTTTTAAAAAAGGCTACCTTAAAAAGGCGGTTTTTGGTCAAAAACACCTTTAAAAAAGGCGATTTTTGGCCAAAAATGCCCTTAAAAGGCTGCCTATAAAGGCGATTTTGGTCAAACCATAAAAAGCGATTTTTGGTCAAAAATGCATAAAAAAGGCGATTTTTGGTCAAAAATGTCGCATTCGACTTTTTTTTAATATTTGCGTTCATGCATAATAATGCACTATCGTTCAAAATATGCATTTATATTCCAAATAAAGTAGTGATTTTTGACCCAAATTGACGTGAAACGGACGGTCAAAGGTATTTAAAAAATCATCCGATATATTATACATACGAGTATCGGGAAAAAACCGATATACCTATCGGGAAAAAACCGATATATCAAATGATATATCGGAACCTCCGATATATATCAAAAGACCGATATATCGGCACCTATATATCGATATATATCGCTCATATATATCGCCCATCTGTAGTCCTTAACACAGATTAAGAACGTCCTTCACCTTTATCAGTAAATCATCTAGAAAACCAGATCAAACTAGTCACTAGTTAATGTAACAAAAAGACATTTCATTCTTTCTTGTGTTTATTTATTAAATAAAAATAAAAAATAAAAATATCAATTTTGAACCTGCTAAAAATAAAATGAATAACTTCCAAAGCGATTTTAAATTTAAAACATAATCTGCATCATAGCACCAAGAAAGAGATGGGGGAAAATTGGCACATTTTAGCTCATACAAGCCACAATAATAACAAAAACTGAACACAATAAAATGATGAAAAAAAAATGACTAAAGTCCTTTGGTACAAAAAATAATTTTTATAAATTTGAAAAGGGAAAATGTAAAAAATGAAAAGTGTACTGAACGTCAATTAATCAGATTATTAAACTTCAAATTTAATTAAAAAATATATATTTTGTATAAACTCATGTAGAACATAAGGGAGTACATTTCCAGATAATTGACGCTCTTCAAAAAATTAATTAAAAGCTCTTGTGCAAAAAATGTACTTTGAAGATCTGCATTTATCACATCAGAGGAAAAAAAAAAGCGTTGACTTAGTGGGACTAGCAAATCGATGGAAGCATTGTGAACATGGAGAATATTTACATAACACTTAACTTCTAATCAAAATTCCATCACTGTACAATTGAATTTTCTTTGAAATTTTGCCAAATAACTTCCGTATTGCGCTATTTTGGGAATTCTAAATCTAGCGTTCCTAAATAAGAAAATATGTCTTGTTAAAGAAAAAAAATTATCACTTAAGTCAAATTAGTAACAGCCTTTTTTTTTTATTGTCCAACGCATACTGTTTCGTATTTTTATGAAGAGTTTTCAGTCATTTATTGTTTATGCTTGAGATTCCCTGTCTGGACTTGAAACTCTGATATGGCGTCGGGCAAACGCGACTAAACAAAGCTAACATCTAATCAAAATTCCATCACTGTACAATTGAATTTATCTTTGAAATTTTGCCAAATAACTTCCGTATTGCGCTATTTTGGGAATTCTAAATCTAGCGTTCCTAAATAAGAAAATATGTCTTGTTAAAGAAAAAAAATTATCACTTAAGTCAAATTAGTAACAGCCTTTTTTTTTTATTGTCCAACGCATACTGTTTCGTATTTTTATTGAAGAGTTTTCAGTCATTTATTGTTTATGCTTGAGATTCCCTGTCTGGACTTGAAACTCTGATATGGCGTCGGGCAAACGCGACTAAACAAAAGCTAACAGAACATAAGCATAATGAAGTAAGACCCAACATTATATAAACGAATGTTATCTGCCAAAATGAGAAAAGATAAACGGTTTTGTTACAGTAATAATCACCGCTGTTTATATCGTAGTTGGGCTGATATTCTTTGTAGACCCAATAAGATCCTGAAATACAAAAATAAATATTTATAATGAAGATTATGTTGAGAAATTACCAAGAATAAACCATGCGATAAGGAAGCAATTGAGGAGGGACTGTAACGACGACTGTTTTTCTTCGCTTTCTTCATCTCTAGGACGCTGACCGTATTTGAACCGATAATAAATATGGAATATTTGTTTAAAAATTCCAATTAGGCCTAAAAATAGTGATAATGATTGATTATAAAATTAAATAAATAAATACCTCCTACTAGTAAATATAACGGAATGTGTGGATTTGCTGGGCATTCATATAAATAATTACTTCCAATAATAAACATGGCCAATGGGATGACTCGACGCTCTACTGTATTTGAATTTCTAGATTTTGTTATATGTTTCGGATGATGACACATATTCATATTATTTGATATTTACTAGAACTTTTGTTATATGAATTATTCATAATATGAATACGCCCAACTCTGGTTCATAATTATGCATAATTAGTCTTACGTGTTCCGGCAAGTAAAAGGATTAATTTTTGACAAAATCGATCGTTCCGATCTTTATGGACTTCACGAACTCTTCCGATTACAGATTCGTAAGTAGGAGGTGGAGCAGCTGAAAAATAAATAAATTAAAGATCCTCTTTCATTGTACTTTGACAGTAATCAAACAAAATTCAAAAAAGGGATGCTATGGACAAGTAGGTTTTTCCGTGGTATAGAAACCGCCGACCAGAAAATCAAGGAAAACGACCCAAAAATCGTTGTGAACACTTAATAATACAACGGCGGTTTTTAGGCGATAAAATCAAGGAAAATGACCTAAAACTTGTTGAATAGGGTAATCGCTAAAGCACTTCTGCGATAACCAAATTTTTTTTCACAGTTTTCCTCGATTTTAAGATCTGGCAACATCTACATGTTTAACAGCCTTTATAACAGTCGTTTTCGCTCACTTTATTCTGCATCAACTTTTTGAGAGGATAGCATCTCTAGAGACCCAAAGACTGCTGTACAGCTGTATGGTCACCTTCAATATAGCAATATACTTACAAGCTGGATTCATGGCTTCTTCATATGTTGGAGGCGGTCCTCTTTCTGTACCTTCCATTGTAAATTGGACTCTTTCAATGGCAGAATTCGACGGAGGGGTATCCACAGAAGGAGAAATATGTGGAGATATTCTCTACAGGAAGAAAAATGAATACAAATAATCAAAAAGTTTGCGTTACCTCCTCTTGAAGTTCTGACGTTATACCTTCTTTGGCAGCCATTCGTTGTCCACACCCGAAACTAATTCTAAACACTTTAAAAATATTCACTTAACTTTCAATTTCGACGGTCTCTAGTCATAGCCGAAAACCGAGAAATAAAATTGTGAAATAAAAACGGGAGATTTTTCCACACGTCCACTGAACAGCAGTGTTGTCAACAGGCTGTCATTTGAAGGGGAAAATTTCTCTCGAAAACCATTTTCAGGGGTGGGAAATTTTTGGGATCAACCGAAAAGCGACATTGAAGGCAAATCCTAAAGTGGGTAAAACGCTCGAAAAAAAGAGTCATGGTCGCCAACTAGTAGAAGAGGGGATTTCTTCAACGATCCTTTAGGTTATTAGAGAAATTACTGAAGGACGCCTTTTTTGTTTGCTGTTCGAGGTCGAATTTTTGTCCTTAGAATGATCGCTAATCGCTGGAGACGGAGATTAGATTGTATTTGGATGTGCAACTTCACGGTCGGCGATATGCCTTATATTTAAAATTAAATAGTGTTTCCTATTAAAAATTGAGGTCTGACCCTTCAAAAATAATAAGTTTGACCACTTTCATGATGGTCTTTTCGCATGTCTTGAGCAAATCTTACTTCTTAGAGTCCCCAAAAATGGAGGAAAAATGGATAATCCGGTTTTTTAATGTTTAATGTTTCTTGTTGACAAAACTTGGAAAAAGAAAAAGGAAACCAGGAATAAAAAGCGATTATATGTTTATGTTAAGTTGTTAAGTTTCAAAAAACAAAATATTTCCCACGTTTTTGTGTATTCAAGTCTGGGCCTTTTCACCAGCAACCACTTTTTCACCGAATTATTGGCAGTTTTTCTCGGTTTTTTGACAGCAAAATCCATTTTTACTGGATTTTCAGAATTTTCCGTGGTTTTTTTTGGGTGGAAAAAAAAAAACAAACCACCATTGATTTGTCCCGAAAAAATTAGCCACATATCTAAATTCTATTGATGTTCAAACAAGGAAAATGGAGTCTAGGGTCTGCTTGCTAAAAAGGTTTGGCAATTCCTGCACCACATAAATTTTAAATGTTTTCCACGATTATTCCTCAATATTTGCCAAACATAAAATTATATAAACGGAAATAAATAAAGCTAATCACAATTCATTCCCATTTTTACATAATTTATCTCAGAGAAATTTGAATTGGGCAATTTCTTACGCCTTCGTTTTTAAAACAACGTTCTCAAACAAAAGTCACATAAGGTAAGAAAAAAAAAAAAAAAAAAAAAAAAAAAAAAAAAAAAGGAATCATGAAATTAAACTACTTTTTCCTTTTATTTGTAGACTTTTTAGCTGAAATCTCCTTTTAAACACCCATAACCATATTTTTTTTAAAACTACTTTTTCCAACAGTATGTAGGCGTAATATTTTAACACTGAGTGCAATTTCACGGTCGGCGATATCCCTTGAATTTAAAAATAAATAGCTTTTCCTATATTAAAAATTGAGGTCTGACCCTTCAAAAATACTAAGTTTGACCACTTTCATAAAGGTCTTTTCGCGTCAGGGCATGTCTTGAGAAAGTTTTACTTCTTTGATTCCTCAAAAATGGAGCCAGGATTTACTCAGAAAATCTGCGTTTTTATACCATTTCTTTGGCGGTTTGACAGGGTTACGGGAATTTTTGGAGGAAAGTTTTTACAAAAGTTCAGAGTTTTTTCGGCAGTCTCACATATTTTCATAGAAACTAGAGTTTCAGGACCTCCCCTATTCTTAAAGAATTTTCGAAAAAGCCCATTAGGGAGTTTTTTTTTTTTTCGGGTAATTTGACAGGTTTTGACGTTTTTTCCCCCCAAATTTAAGGGCGTTCAATGAGATAAGTTTTATTCAAAATTTTGTTTAATAAACTTTTGTGCTCAGAAAAAACCATTGATTTGTCTCGTAAAAATTAGCCACATACCTATAAATTCTAAAGGTTTTCAAACAACAAAATTGGGTCTTCTTGCCAATAAGTTTGGGAATCCCAGCACCACATAAATTTTAAGCGTTTTCCACGATTATTGCTCACTATTTGCCATAAAAATAAATGGAGCTAATCACAATGTCATACGTATTTTTACCCCGGAGAAATTCAAATTAGGCAATTTATTTCGCCTTTGTCTTTAAAAGATTCTCAAACAAAAATCTCACATAAGGTAAACTTCTTTACGGTTGAAAATAAGGAATCATGAAATTAAACAACTTTTTCCTTTTATCAATCGCCTTTTTTGCTGGAATCTTAGAAGTCAATTTTGAACAATTTTCTTATTACATGAAATGGGTAAATAAGGGAAATTCTATGGAAAGCCTTTTTTATTTCAAATATTTTTTTTACATAATATTTTCAATATATTCACTCCTTTTAAATAAACACCCACAACCATATTTTTTATGGTTTCTTACATTTTCCAACAATATGGAGGTGTAATATACATTTTTTTAACATTTAACTATCATAGACTTTAAAGTGCAGACGAATAACAGATTAAATCATAGAAAATCAAAGGATTTTAACCTAAAAACCCCCCATTTTTCTTTCATTTCACTAAAAAATCTATTCTTGAGGTAACCTGAGTGAGACACCCTGACGTCAGAAAAATGGGGCGGAGAGAGGGGCAATTCTATTGAGTTCTGCGTAAAAAAGCTACCGATTGGTTCTCAAAATGATATGATTTTTATATCAGGTTTTTTTTTACAACTTTTGAGCTTTCCGATAATAAAAATGCTTAAAAAACGGCTTTTTGTTCATTCGGGAAGCAATTCAGAGATAAATAAGGAACAATATAAGGAAGAGGAACGAACAAAATTGCCTTATGCAAAAGAAAGCTCACTTTTCACGTTTTTGGAGCATTAACATCAGGGGAAAAATGAAATTCGGCACCTTTATGTACCAAGGAATGTTTTTAAAAAATGAAGTAAAAATACCCAACCATAACCCCTCAACAACTCAATAGTTTAAAAAATGGCCCATATTTACGACCAATAAGATTATTATTAAGGAATAAGTTTGTCTTAAAGCTCTATAATATTTTGTGATAAAATATCAAACAAATTTTTTTTTTTAGTCTTAGATAAAGTTAGTAAGAAATATCACAGTTAGATGACTGGAAAGGCTGAAATGTTATAAATCTACTGTTTTAATCCAAACTTTTCTTTGGTCTTTGTGCAAAAAACATCTTTTTCTCTTTTACACTTTGTGTAATGGACTTTGCTTAACATAAAACTTTGTGTTTTTATATTTTCAATCTAAGTGTGCATTTTTTGCTAATATATATTTTTTTGATTATTAATATTTTCAGCATTTTGGCACTCTGGCCTATTTTTTATCTAAGCTTTTTTTTTAAATATTTAAGTAACTATAGTTAGCTTCTTTTAATTTTTTTAAAACAAATTCTCACAAAGAGAACACCAAATCAGATTCCGTTTTTGCATAATTCATAATATAAGTTAATTATATAATATTTTATATATTGAAAAACTTTTAAATTTATAATTTTTTTATTAAATATATTTCTCAATTCATACCGCTCAGTGTGAAAAAAAAATTAATCAGAGTTGAACGTATTCACATTCAGGAATATGATGAATTTCTGAAAATTTAAGATTTTAGGTAAATTTCTTTTCTTCGAAATCTACCTATTTTTTATTATGAATACATTCATCCTCATTAACACATGAGTAATTAATATTGATTAAATATGAATATTCATGAGTGTGAATGCGCCCAACTCTGATTTTAACAAACATTAAATACTAAAAAAACAATTTAAGACCTTTTATAAAATAAGTCTTTAAAAAAAATTATTGTAACGTAGTTTAAAGTACATACAATAAATAACAAATTTTAGGTAAAAATGTCTTTTATAAAAGCGCTTTCTTGACATTTACAATAAATTTTTTTAATAAAATATCTTTTATAATAATAACCAAAATGGCAAAATGACGGACGTAACTTTTTGCTGTCAAACGAACCGTAAATTCAGGTTTTTTCAATGGGATTTCGCCAAAAAGTCTCTCCCTAAACAGAGAATTCCGATTTGTTCACAGCATTTTTTTTTATTCCAGCGAAAACAATAATTTTGACGGTCAAAATCATGTTTTTTCAAAAGAAGCGACATCAATTCCTTTTGTTAATCGAACGAAGCTGTCGTTGGCACATTTAGCGAGAAAAAAAAAAAATGAAAAAAATCGAAATTGCACTTATTTCATCACGAAGTGCCCAAGTAAAGAGTACACGAGTTGTGATTTTTGTTTTTTTAAGCAGGTCTTGTTTCTTTAGTCTGGTCGTTATGAAGTCGGACGTTCTGTTCGGATTCGGATATGCTGGCACGGCCGTGACCTGCTATGCTTTCTCGTTTCGATTGTGCTATGCTTTCCCGTCTTAGTGGTACATTGCTCGCTTCCACGTCTAGCTCGTGCCGCTGTTTCCAGGGAAGGAGGCAGCACCTTACTATAGCGAGGATTACGCCGACTGTTAGAAGGAAACCCCCGCTTCCCAGGAGGACATATCTAGAACAACAAGAACATCACACAGTGGCCAAACATCAATTCCATCAAATCAAAGAGTTTTAGCTACTTATTTTTACGGCAGTTGTGGGCATCAAGAGAGCGAAAATCACTTTAAATGAACCCCAGAAAATGGGAGGAATCATATGGATCATTAATTCGCGGGCAGGACAAAAGGCGAGCTGCATGTTGCCCACAAATGGTCTAAAGCTTTCCGGGAAATAGAAGCTAATTTTTACCTGTGTTGAGATGCGTCAGCTCCAGGTTTAAGCTGGAACAAACCGACGATCAAAAGAACTGCTCCCAGCAGCAACGAAACCACCACGATGTGAAGGACCGAAACCTATAAAACTTTTAGGTTAAAAAAAAGATGATATAAAAACTACCTTTCCGCAGACGTATAGTTCAGGTGGAAAAGTCTGATTTGCGGGAGGACTTTGGAGTGGACTCGGCGTCGCAGATCTGCTATGCGGTGACTGCAAATAAAGTAGACTGGGCCTCTTCGTCCTTTTTTCCTGTCGCCTACGCTCGTGGCGAACCGCCACCGCAGGCATTGCTCCGATCATCGCTGCCTCGTCTACAATAAAATATTGATTTTTCAATTTCAACTCTTGACTATTCAAAAGCGTCTTCACACTTCATCACCTGTCAACCTCAGGATTTTTCAATGAAAAGGTGACTGACATGTACGATCTGACCTAATAAAATTTATATAAAAACTTGAAACTTTAGACGTTCGGAAGAATGAATTTCAAATGTTTTATAGGCTCTTGATGTTCTCAGCAGGCTTACCATGCATGGAGCTCAAATCTACCGAACCTGTCAATTTATGAGAATTTTTTTTTTGACAATGCCCTACCTCAGCAGTTCAGGAAAATCCTGAATAGGCTTTTTAGGCCGAAACTGGTGGTCATTTCTTTCTCATTATTGGTTCAAATTTGATATTAAAAATCGTACTTTGCGGACAATAAACGCAATAAAACTTGAAGACAAAAAATTTTTTTTAGGTTTAGGAAATAAAAACGCAATTCGATAGTAACTTATATTTTTTAATGACTTTAGAATATAAAAAACTGTACAAAACTAACTTAATGTGCATCGCAAGAATATGAAAAAACATAACAGAACAAAATTAACTAAAAACAATTTCCGGTATGCATAAACAACCACCAAAATATATTTACAAACATGACATTTATAGCCATTAACCTAGATTCTTAATTAGAGAGAAGAAAAAAAACCGCTAAAGTAAGACAACATCAGTCTTTTGATGGGTAAGCAGAAGTATAGCATGAAGCAATACAATATCACATATGAAAGACCAAAATAATAAAACCAAAGTCATCTTTTTTGTGCTTCAAGAAAAAAAACACCAATATTTTTTTTAAAGATAGCTTACATTAAGATTCCCGTAGAGTATTTTTTTAATATCATATGATTGTTAATAGCTTACGATTAAAGGCAATATTTTGATAAGTATATTTACATAATGAAATCTAAAATGAATGCTCAAAGATAGTTATAAAGATTTAAAAGATTTCTAAACTTTAGTAACGCCTGAAAATCCATCATTTTTCTCTCTTTACTTCACACCAGAGTTCAATCGTATTCATATTCGTATATGAATAAAATCATAAACTACACAATCTAGAAATTCATAATTTTTTACAAATTTTAATAAAATTAACGTAATTTACTCGAAAGTAAAGAAAAAAAAAGTCAACAATTTCATAATTAATACCTTATGAATCTGCAAAATCATAAAAATATTTTATAAATTTCTGGATATTCATAACTTTTAAAATTAATTTCACGAATATGGAGTGAAGTATTTTAATTTTATTAAAATTCGATAAAAAATTTATATCTTTTATGAATGTATTCTTATCTATTAGTTTAAGATTTAGGATTCATATTTATGAATATGAATACGCAACTCATCTTCACGCAGTCCACAGCAACCAAAACATTGTAATTGACAATTTTTTAAAGAAAACACAGCCTTTTAGACGGTGTATTAAATAAAGTTTTTCGGTAGTACATAATTTTCATGGAAAATTTAGTGGACTGATACAAACCCATGGCAAATTTTTAATCGATAGAATTGAGCATAAAAGATAAAAAGACTAGAACGAATAAATCGATCCAGACTTGAGTTACCATTGAATTTTTTTCTTACATATTGGACCCAGTCTCCATTTTAAACCTTTTTCTTTTAAGTTTTGATATTATGGTCGGAGTCTACGGCTAGAAATTGTAAGCAAAATATGAAAATCTAAGCTAAAAGAAGCAGTATTACATCAATATTTCTTTCATTTTACGTCACACTTTTCCGTTTGTATGTATCACATAGGGACAACGGTTCATTTTCTGATATGTCGTAAGCGTTGTTCTTTTCGTGGATAAATAGCAACGATTCCGTCCGCAAGCTAGCAGATATTTTGAAATTGGACCAAATCAATAATTTAAGCTATGTTTTATAAAAAAATATACCTAAATTTTTTTTGTACAGGCTAGAGTGAGGTAAAAGTGAAATACTGAAGGATTAGAAAGAGAAAGGTACTTTTAAAAGGTGTGCAATCCACGGTAATTTACAATTTTGGAAGTTTGATGTTAAACGCTAAATAATATAAGCTTGCATGAACTTCAATCCAAAATTTGGGAGGATTTTTCCTTATATTGACAAGATGAAGACTTCATTTTTCATAGAATTCAAGGTTGTCGTAATATCTCGCTGTTATCAGTTCCCGTCCTTCTTTCCCTTCAGGGCTTGGAGAGTAGCTCATGTTAATAACATTTTCCCTAGCGAACCTGTCAAGAATGTCTTCTTCACCTTTTTCCGAAATCTCCTCTTCAAGGATTCTCTCAAGATCGGATCTCGGCGTGGAGACAGAGAGCGCCGGAGGTGATTTAAGAGTGGGCGAAAAATGAACGGGCGTTATACTGTTCAAGTCGGCCTCGAGAAGTTGCTCTTCGCGGTTCTTCGATTCGCCTTTTGTGGTCAGACAGCCGGTTTCGACGTCGCGGATGAGACGGTGTCCGGATCTAGATCTGGTGAGCTGCCTCTGTACGTACTCCGCTAAATCGTCTTCTTCTTTCTTCGCGATTATTTTATTCAAAACGATGAAAAATACGCCGAGGATGATGGCGCCAAGGCCTGAAACGAAGAGCTCGTTGAACCAATGGTAGTCTTTCGTCCAATTATCCATATCATCGGGTATGAGGCCTGAACCTAAAAGGAAAAGGCCCAAAACGAGAAAGACGATGCCGATATGAAGCATACCGACGCTTGACACGACTTTTTCGCTGTCCGTCGTCTTCGGTTTCCTGTAACCCCTTCGACTCCTTTTTCTGTCCAAACTTCCCACACTGTTTCTCGGGCTTCCGCATGACGATCTCGATTCACCCAAACCGGATTCCGTCGACTGCGAACTGAATCTACGCTCCTTCGCCCTTTTCTGCTCATCCCTTCTCTTCCTTTGCCTTTTTATAGCAAGCGCTGAATGAAGTCCTATCGAATGCATCCTAAAAAAAACTAATTAAATCCACAACCAAAACATCTAAACCACAGTACTTAAAATTTTATATCTTCTTTTAGATCCTTCTTTATACTTCTTTTTACATCCTGTCCCTTTTCTTCTCAGCAATCTTTTTTTAAATATCTGACCTCATCCTAAAAGTTTTAATTAGAAAAAACATTTTATTGTTCTATCTGTGAGGTTTCCGCATCCAGAGAAGTTACTATAGATCAACTTGGTTAATTGAAATTTTAGTAGAGGAAGGGAATAAAATGAAACAAAGCGTAAAAGTAAAAGACATCCGAGACGACTTCTCTTAAGTGATCCTTGTGAACCTTTTGTAACTCGATAACTTAAAATCGATTTTTATTCTTTTTAAACTTTTGATCTGTTAAAAATGCTAAATAATCGAATTTTTTTGCAAAATGGGTTTAGCAACAAAAGGGAGGAGGTAAAATATATGCCAATATAATTGCATGTTTAATCTCATAATCTAAAAGCCTTGTATTCAAAAGGTCACGAAAAAACTTTTTTATAACTTAGCAAACTGTGTCATAAACGTAGGCTTAATTCATCTCCATTTGCATAAAGTTATTACCTTCTGTAGCTTATAGAGTAATTTAGAAGTTAACATTTATTAACCCCCAAGGATTTCGGTTGTAATGAGAATAAGTCTTGGGCAGCTTGTTTTAAATGGCCCCCTTTATATTCTGATTACGGTTATTGGAGATTAAAAACAAACCCCTGATTTTTCGGTTGAAAATTTTCGAAATTTTCAGGTTTGTTTTTCAATGGGAAGTTTTCAGAGGGGAGATAGGACGTCAAATGCCTGTCCTATGAGTAAAACTTTTTTTTTTTGTTGCTAGAAACCTGAGTTGGGCGCTTTCATATGAAAATATTCATATTAACAAATTCTAGAAATTCCTTTGAAAGTTTATGGCTTTTAATTAAAATTGTTTATTAATTTTTACACATGATTTACCCCAATTACAAAATATCTTCTTTAAGGAAGCTAAAAATCATTTTCCAGAAATTTATCAAATTTTAAGAATTTGGGGTAAATTATGTTAAAAAGCTAAAAAACAATAACAATTTTATTAGAATCTTTTAACTTTTACCTATTAACAACTGAATCTTTTTTATTTTCGCTAAGACCAATAGTTTTTGAGCTATCGCAGACCCTCAATTTTTAAAATTCCAAAATATGGGAGCCAAAAAAAATGATTTTAAAATTATGAGGTGGAAATTGACCTAGCTCCCGGACTATCGGGTTATTCTGGCGGGGTGGAGAACTGCAGCGTTCCTAGATATTTCATATTTTATAAAAACTAGAATTTAAAATTTGATTAAATTTTTATAACTTAGTCTTTTTCGCTGTAAAAAACCACTAGAATATTGGATCATAAAATATTCAAGGTTCACCCATAACCTGAGGGTTCATCCAAGGGTCATAAACTCATAAAAGCTGACTTTCGATCGAATTTTCAGGTTAAATTTGCGTCCCATTTTTAGTTTGAAAAAAGAAAGACTTTAAATTGCGCATGCTAAAGCCTTTTAACACATTTGAAAGTCTTTTTACGACGTACGATTTATCCGATCAATTTGCAGTATAAAAGAAGCGATGCGGGTAAATGGAAGCCATGTAGAGCGTTTAAAAAAAGGCGAAATGTTCTTTTTTTCTACTTACTTTTTAATGAAAAGGGGAAAAATTGATAGAAGTTATGATGGGGTAAATTGTTGCATGTGGTTATGCGATTTGTTTGTCCCCATTTTACGTAACAAGCGGAAACCTCACAGGCAAAGTGCATAAAGAATAAGAATAAGTGCAGAAGTAAAAATTCGATACCTAAGAGGTTTTTGGGATAAATTTTTTGAGATTGTTTTTATTGTTTTTAATTTGTTTTTGATCAGAGGACAGCTTTTTGAGATCTTGATGTGCACTGGGTTTACTGTTTACTGAAAGTGGGGTATTGATTAAACGAGTGAGCATGCGCCCGGGTTGTATACACGTGCAGCTTTCTCGAAAAAGGGAGTACGGTTGGCGCCCTCGCAAAATTCCCTCGTCCCCCGCTCACCACGCGAGCCTCAACCTTCCGTTTAATTTACTGGTTGAAGGAGGATGAGGCGCTTCTTTAATTTCACCCCCGCCTCAAGCCGTACATGTCATCTCCCCCCCTGACCTCTCTTTAGGGTTAAATTACACGAGAAGCTGTTTATAGTGAGCAACAGATGCGAGAAATGTGTCAAATTATGTTCACATCAAAATTCTGATCCTACACCTCACCAATGAAAGGTGTTAATTCTAAAATTAATTTATTCATCCAGTAAGCAGCTTTGCTTTATACAAACATTCTATTTCTCAATCTCAATAAAACATGTTACCGCTGCCCTTTACAAGCTCAAAATTCAAAACACGCCAATAGGTATTAAAAAAAGCGAACAAATAAGAGAAGGGGGAAAAAACGCCACGTGCCTTAGTTGTGCAACTAGTTTCAATGGCGTATTTACAAGATATTACGAAATTAAAGTTCGATTTGAGAGAGCGGCGCATTCCTTCCGCTAGAGGTGAACTTGAGGATTATTTGAGGAAATGCCGAAAATGCACAACTTGGCCGTCTTTGGACCGAGAAAAACACTGGGAGATCTCAAAAAGTCGTTTCTGGTGAGAAAAATTCCAAAAATACCGGTAAAAATGGGGTTTCTTCAAACAGAAACTCCAGACCCCGGAGGGTCAAATCGAATATTGATCTTTACCGATCTCAACTTTGTCTGTGGTGCCGGCCGTCCGTCCGTAGCATTTTTTTCCGGAACACTTTACGGCCACAGATTCCAACCGATTTTCACCAAACTTTTACACTATCTTCCTTTGTCGGTGAACAAGAATGTACATAACAAAGGCGATTTTTGAATTTCTAAAAAATGGCGGAAATCTTTTAAGTCTGAAGCTGGCCCCGACGGGAACTTAAAAAAAGAATATTTCGGTGTTTTCTCCTGTCTTTTGACTAAACACCCATTTTTCGGTGTTTTTCCTGTCTTTTGTCTAAAAACACCACTTTTCGGTGTTTTCTCCTGTCTTTTGTCTAAAAACACCCCTTTTTCGTGTTTTCTCCTGTCTTTTGACTAAACACCCATTTTTCGGTGTTTTTCCTGTCTTTTGTCTAAACACTTTTTCGGTGTTTTCTCCTGTCTTTTGACAAACACCATTTTTCGGTGTTTTTCCTGTCTTTTGTCAAAAACACCACTTTTTCGGTGTTTTCTCCTGTCTTTTGTCTAAACACCCCTTTTTCAGTGTTTTTCTGTCTTTTGACTAAACACCCATTTTTCGGTGTTTTTCCTGTCTTTTGTCTAAAAACACCACTTTTTCGGTGTTTTCTCCTGTCTTTTGACCAAACACCATTTTTCGGTGTTTTTCCTGTCTTTTGTCTAAACACCACTTTTTCGGTGTTTTCTCCTGTCTTTTGACTAAACACCCATTTTTCGGTGTTTTTCCTGTCTTTTGTCTAAAAACACCACTTTTTCGGTGTTTTTCCTGTCTTTTGTCTAAAAACACCCCTTTTTCGTGTTTTCTCCTGTCTTTTGACCAAACACCCTTTTTCGGTGTTTTTCCTGTCTTTTGTCTAAAAACACCACTTTTTCGGTGTTTTCTCCTGTCTTTTGACCAAACACCATTTTTCGGTGTTTTTCCTGTCTTTTGTCAAAAACACCACTTTTTCGGTGTTTTCTCCTGTCTTTTGACTAAACACCCATTTTTCGGTGTTTTTCCTGTCTTTTGTCTAAAAACACCACTTGTCGGTGTTTTCTCCTGTCTTTTGTCTAAAAACACCCCTTTTTTAAGTTTTCTCCTGTCTTTTGACCAAACACCCATTTTTCGGTGTTTTTCCTGTCTTTTGTCTAAAAACACCACTTTTTCGTAAGTAGGGCAACGTAACAGCTTTTCATTCCTAATATCGAAAATAAAAATGTATGAAGGTAAAAAAAAATTAAAGTCTTCCTCCGGCCGGCAACACGGAACGGGGGAGAAAACCCCAAATTCCGCCCTACTTTGTTCTTTCTTTCGATAACTTTTAATAAATAAAGGACAATTTAGTGAAGAATTTAGAAGACGGCACAAAAGAGAGGTTTCCCTCTAAGGAGTTTCAAAATTTCATAAAAAGGGGGACTACCGAAAACGAGTAAAAAGGAGGTTCTCTGCTCTAATGAAATCTGAAAATAAAAAAATGTTTCCTGACTAGCAAAATTAGGAATATTGGGAAAATAAGCCAAAATAGAAGAAGATAAAAGAAATAAACTCGAATAAAGCCTTACAAAGAGAGTAAGTCGATGGACAAAAAGGGGAAAATCTTTCATTTTCAAAGGCATCTTCGAACCCGACGTTTGAGTATTGTCTTCCGAGCGAAAAAGCTTTAAAGAACAAGCCTTGGATTTTTAAGCCCTCCTTGATGAGAAAGATGCTTTACCTTGAGTTTATTAGTGGTACCTATAGAGAGGTAAGTACCCGCCCCTATTAATGAGAAACCCCTCCCATTTTCATTACTTTCTTTAAAAGACTTTTTTTGTGTATACCGCACAGAAAAGGTTAAATTTAAAAGGACTTTATTAATCAAACCTTTCGAATAAAAATTAATTCACTTACCTTTTGGATATTGACACGATCTCTGAAGCTCACATAAATTATCTGGAAGTTCTGTAGAACAATTTTGAAGTTTATCATGAAAACTTGGATGAAAGATTCCCCGTGGTTCATTATTGTTACCGAAAAAGTTTTAGATGCCGATTTGCAAAGATTTTCAAAGTTTTAAAAACTTTTGACTTTTTAAATTTTAAAGTGAACATCAAAGATTTGGAAAAAAGGATAACTTGAAATTAGGTTTATCTGGGATTGCTGTTGGTTCCCACAAAGTCGAGACGTAGAAAGGAAAAAGCCCTTATCTCATGGCAGTTTTACAGAGAAAATTTAAAGCCCTAAAATCAATGTTTTACTCACATGGAGACCTCGAGTGGCCCAAAAAAATCATTTCTGCTTCTTCAAGTTCTTGCTTGATTTTTTCAAAATATAATGAATACGAACGTTTAGAATAGTACCATTTGTGAGTGATCCATTTAGTCGGGCGATGGCACTCGGGGAAATCCTTTTAGTCGAACTGTAGATAATTCGCTTAGTTGCCCTCCGAGAGAGGGAAAACAAGAAAAACATAACATGGACGTCGACGAAAATACAACCTTTTCGGTAATTTACGATCCGTTGATTATAATCCGAAGTATTATTATTACGATACTCCTGGGAAATGTAAAAACTCATGTTCTCACTTTTCTGTTTTCCTCTGACAAAGCGGATAGAGGTTGTTAGTGGTTTTTATTTTATTCCATTTTTTTTTCCTCAATTTTTCTCTCAGGGGCTTTACGTCATGCACGATTGATTAAAGTTTCACCGGAAAGGTTATTATATAAAAATCAAAGAAAAGTACGTAGGCCAGGATTTAACTAAAAATAAGATGATTGAGAAGGGTAAAAATGTTGGAAAATTGAAACTTGATATTATTTTTATTCCACAATATTTTAAAATCTCTCCGCTTTTCAATATAGAAAACCCCTTTTTTAGCCTAATTTTTCAGAGTTTTCCTCGCTCTTTCGACCGAGAACTTCTTTTCATCAGGTTTTTAGGCTCACCTTCCTATTTTGACCACGAAAACTTCCTTTTCAAGGGTTTTCCTCAGTTTTTCCTCATATTTTCGGGTGTTTTTTTCCCTTTGTCTGCAGAGCTCGGTCGAGAGAAAACCCCTTTTGACAGTAGACAATTTTAACATAAGTACCAAACGACTTTTTTGCCTGCACATAAAGGCGTATCAAGTATGTTAGAATCGAGTTTAATTATTCGCTTCACAAAAGCGATTTCAATCTCATGTTCCTGGATTTTGGTTACAAGGGAATCAAATTAGGATCTTAATAGAGTTCAGGCTTAAATGGTCCTCCCAGAATAAACTTCCGACAAATTGTTTCTCAAGTTAAAATAAAAAAAGGGCAAACTCCAGGTTTTAAGACAAACGCACACAAAACGAAGTGCAAACATCCGTTAGCGCTGGCCTTAAGCCTCTTAGGATCCGAGTAATATTTCAACCCATCTTTAAATCTCTCATCCGTTACGTACAAAATTCTCCTACTTTTCAATAGAATATTTTCAAATTCAAACCCAATCACTTAGAGCAATATCTAAAATTATAATTTCATTCTAAACGAAAAGCGAGCACGGAAGTTGAAAAATGGAGTAGAGCGCTTCTGTTATCCATCACGCAAACTTAACGTTCACTCATAAAAAATAATGTTTAATTAGTGAAATATTTGATGAATTTTTTTACGTTGGAATAGTTTTCAACTTCTAATATAGCATCGATTTTCACGCTTCCCGGCATATCATTTTCCAAAGTTCATCCATTGTTCGAATTGAATGGTTAAAAATTCAAACCTTACTTTGGGCTTCCTTGTAGGTTCCTCCTGCTAAGACGACCTGAAGGATTAAACCAGCCCTCCTCTTCAGCATATACAGCTGATTTCTGAAACAAAAAATTAATGTTTTAGTTAGAAAAGAAAAGTAGGTCTGGGAGCTCCGACGGGAACTTGGTCAAAGTAGGGCAATTCAATCATTTCTCATCCCTACTGTCGAAAAAGTATCAAGGTAGAAAAATAAACGCATCCAGCTACAGAGAATGTTTGAGGAAGTTCAAAAGAACTTTGTTTTTATCGTTGAGATCGATATAAAACGGACCGGATCTACCGCAAACAATAAAAATCGGAATAGGTTGCGGATCTTTTGTCGCAGACAACGCAAAAAAGGTTTCCTTTCTTTTTTCCCTAAACGGGAGCGAAAATCCGGAGAGAAATTGACTGGAAAAATAAATTATCAATGATGTTGAAGGGTGGAGTGGACCGGAGACTAATCAATTAATTTGTCAATAAGAGTAATCGCCTGCAGGGCGCCCGTCCGACCTTGAACAATTCACACTGGTGCCAGCGGTAAATACTGCAACAAGTTGCTTTAAATTCCTTCACGAAAAGCCTTTTTCTAAATTGCGTTTTCTTTAGGAGTCTAACAAGATCATTTTCTCAGATTTCAATTTGATCGTAAAACTGAAAAATCGCCAATCTGTAACTGTGTAAAGAAGGAAAATTTATTATCCTTTCGACTTCTATAAAAATCTTGGCTTTAGTGTGCATAGAATATTTTACAGGTTTTCCTTCGTTTTAAGGGTCGTCTGTAATAAATTCAATTATCCAATAAGTAAAAAAATTTGAATTCATGAAAGTTAATAATGAAACTTAATCAAGATTGTAAGAAGGAATTCGGAAAATGTTAAGATCGTGAGGCTTTAATTATTTTCAGACATTTTCTAAAATGAGGGAAATTTTACGCCATTTTACCGTCTAGGCGTCAATTGTGTAACAAGGGTAGAGAAACGAGGGTGGCGGTTACGTCAGCACGAAATTTCCAGTGGTTAAAATTTTATTCCGCGCGGTGAATTCGAAAGCTCCCCCATGTTTCGATGAACCTCAAACCACCTTCTAAACAGAGGGCATAAACGTCATAATAATTACGATTACAATTTAAAACCATTATATAATGATCATGATTTTTTGAGAAGTAATTTTAAAAATCTTTTAAATGTGCAATTTTCAAAAATTCTAAATTTACAGGCCAATAATATCAATTAAAATGATTTTCATTGTTGATATACTTTATTTTTGTTTTTCATTAAATTTTTGATGCCCTTTGATCCTTTATCGTATCCAAAATGACGATAATCAAAGGATTTTTCTTGTGAAGAGTTTCTGAAAGTCCTTTAAAAAATTCGTGGTCGCCATTGTTTGTAAATGAGAAGAGTAAAAGGGGAAGTGAGAGAGAAAAGGGAAAAAAAGCTTCTTTCCATTACACTTTCATTTTAACGTCAAACGAGGTTTTTTTCCCTCTTCTTCCACATCGTTTGACCGCCATCATCTTCCAAGGACCTTTCTTTTCGTATTAAAAAAACACGTTGGTCATAAAAGACGATCGTATAAACACGAGCGCGCCGTTAAGAACGTTTTGACAAACGGCCGGATAAGTTCGTAAGTACTTTGTCGGAAGATAATGAAAAAGTCAAACTTTGCCGGGCATGACTTGTCGTGCTGGGAATACTCCTCGTCGGTCTCGAATCCATCAAAGCTTGACATTCCTTATTTTGAATTTTTTTTGTCTTTGAAATTTTTACAATGGAATTCACATTTTTGTGATTTATGATCATGTGATTTTCATATTTATCCCATTGGCGGAAATGCCTTTTGGAACGTGCCCAAACGTTGTACAGACCCGCCCGTTTTAATGCGTTCCAAACGATAAGTAGACCATAAATATTAATTACAGAAATTGATTTTCGCCCGATACGAGTTTAACGAACCAGACGCTGAAATCCCCCGGGGAATATACGTCTCTTGCCAATTTTGAGGAAAAGTCTTGACTTTTCGTTAGTCAGCACCGGAATGAACACGTCAGAAGATTACGTTTATATTATATAGGCTAAAAAAAAATACAGTATTAAAAATCCTGTGAAATGGGTATTTCTCAGCCGAAAAACTCCTTAGAATCGAGGAAAAAAGATTGCTCTTATCCGAAAGATCGAGGAAAATACCCAAAGACCAGAAATTTTTAGAGGGGAGGGTCATAACAACTCACTCATTAAGTAAAAAAGGCGGTTTTGTGTCAAAATCCGATGAAAAGGTGACTCAGCCCAATAAATTAGTGTTTTTCTGGCGATAGACCGAAGAAACCAACGTTTTCGGTTTTTCTGGAGTCAATATTATTATCAAGCTTAAATTCGGTTCAAAAGGGTTTCTCCAACACACCGAGGAAACGTGGGCGGATTTTAGTCTCGATATTTGAGGAGCTCCCTGGAAGATTTGAGGTGTTAGTACCAATTCAAATATTTGTTTTATAATATGAGGCGCTCCGAGTACGAAGGGCGAACTCGACATCGGACAAATTTTTTTTTTTCATTTTGAGGGGAAGTATAACGGAGTGGGAAGTATAACGAGGGGGAAGTATATGGGAGGGGAATAACGGAGGGGGAAGTATAACGGAGGGGGAAGTATAACGGAGGGGAAAGTATAACGGAGTAGAAGTATAACGGTAGGAAGTATAATGGAGGGGGAAGTATAATGGAGGGGGAAGTATAAAGGAAGGGGATTTAGTAGGGAGGGAAAGTATAAGGACAATTTTGCAAGTTTGTTTTTGCGAAAAATTTTACGGTTTTTTTTTTTTTTTTGAAAAATTTTCTAAGTTCTTTTTCAAAAAATTTTCTAAGTTTTAACTTTTTTTTTCGAAAAATTTTCTAAGTTTTTTGTCCAAAAAAAATTTTTTTTTTTCAAAAATTTCAAAGTTTTTCGAAAAATTTTCCGGGTTTTCCTTTCCTTTTTTTTTTTTTTTTTTTTTCGAAAAATTTTCCAAGTTCTTTTTTTCGAAAATTTTCTAAGTTTTTTTTCAAAAAAAAATTTTTTTTCGAAAAATTTTCCGGGTTTTTCTTTCTTCTTCTTTTTTTTTTTTCGAAAATTTTCTAAGTTCTTTTTTCGAAAAATTTTTAAGTCTCAAGGTAGAAATAATGGGCTCTTTGGCTTAGGATGTGCCCTCGTAAAGGGTAGAAGTACGAATTTCTCCCTACTAAAAAATTAATGATTAAAAAGTGGCAATTTTTTTGCACCAAAAATTCTTAAAAAATATGTAATTGGTGAAAATTTGGTGAAAATCGGATTAACGGTTCGGCCGCACGAATTTTTTAAAATTTCAAACAGACATATCTCGCCATTTTTCGAAATTCAAAAATCGCCCTCGTCATATTCTTCTTCACCGGCTAAAGAAATTTGTGTAAAAATTTGGTGAAATCGGATGAAAACTGTGGCCGTAAAGTGTTCCGAAAAAAAATGCTACGGCCGGCCGGCCGAACCACAGACAAAGTTGAGATCGGTAAAGATCATATTCGATTTTACCCTCCGGACCCGGAAGACCCCTCCCCAAAAACCCGACATGGAGGGTATCACAATAACTTCTTTAAGGAAGTTAAAAAGGTTGCTCTTATCCGAAAGATCGAGGAAACCCCACAGACCAGAATTTTTTAGAGGGGAGGGTCATAACAACTCACTCATTTTATTCTCGACGACAGGCACAAAATGTTAGAAATGATCATTGCTCACCAAGAGTGTTCTATGGCAAAAAGCCATGGAAAACAACATTTTCGAGTAAAAAGGTTTTTCTCAAGTAAATATCCTAAAAATCAGGGCAAAAGGGTTTCTTGTTGCCAATAAACCGAAGATTTTCTCGAGCAAAAATAAAAAATTTTAAAATAAATTTTAGTAGAATGTAAATTTTTCTTAAAACCAACGACTTCATCAAATAAAATTTGGTTTTTTTAAGCCTTCAGATTTAATCTACTTGTATCATTTTAAAAAGCCGAAAATCATGTTGAAAACGAGTTTGTGTAAAGAAAAAAAAAAAAAAAAAAAAATTAACTTCATAATCTAACCGGAAGTCCTTTTTTTAGTCTCCTGACTCCGTATTTTCCATGATAAAAATTTTTAATTGCACCTTTTGGAATAATGAAGTCAGTAAAAATGTAGTCTGCAACAAAGGGGGGAAAACACAAAAGCAAAAAGTTATAAATAGAGCATAATGTAATTTACTTCCATGAAAAGATCTGGCTCACTTCCAAAAAGGTACACTTGAGGTCTCTGATTTATGTTATATTTGTATGGCCAATAACTCAGGATTTTTTTATCAAACTTTTTTTTCTAAACAATGTACCTATTGGGGTATACTTTGAACCGTTTATTCCAAATTCATTATAATGGCTTTCACGAAAAATTGAATTCTAGTTGTGGGTGTCTGAATTTTAGGTAGTAAACTGTAAATTTATAGATGGCAATTAGCCCCTAATTAGGCTTTATAGTCAATTTTATATGATATTAGACTGCAATTCTAAAGTATCGTTCATCTAAAGCTTAATAATAATTAAATATAAATTTCGAAATAAATATTAAAGTTAATCCCTTAAGGCGATAAAATCCTTTTTTTCATTAGAGGTGCCAACGGTTGTAAAATGTCAACATCTACAAGATCTCGACAGGGTTTAAATTAGATAAATTAGAACCTAGATATCTAATTATTCTAAATTGCTGTTTCAAAATAACAAGAGATCCTAAACGAGAGAAAGTTTCTATTGGAGGATTCGAACATCGTTTTCAAGAAAAGTATTATAAATCCACTTTCCAACAACAACAAAACAAAGTTCCATCTTTAGAAAAGATTTTGACTTTTTTATCCTTTAAAGTGGGCAATTTTTTAAATCGGATAACTTGTCCTTTGGTGACCAAAAAGAGAGAAAAAAAATGAAAGGACTTTTCAGTGATAGTGAAAAGCTTGTTTACTTTTTCCATCCCTTTCATGTATTAATCTCACCCTCTTCAGGTCCCCACGAGAGCAAATATTCTGAACAATTAAAGACGCAATGTGGTAAAGATCAAGTGGAGATTTTTTCAGACAAACAAATGTCTTAATACTTTAGACAAGTGGCTGTTTTTTTTGAAAAGTTCCGGGTGACGTTTGTAAGCGAAAATAGCTTCAATAGATTTTTTTTTTCGTATTTGAAAAACCGAATTTGTGGGCTGTGTGGTAGTTAACGCTTCGAAGGGCAGGATTGTTTTAGAATCGTCATTCCCAATTAGTATAACGAGGGCTATTTAGAAGGTTGACCGTGGTTGATCATGCGGTTTTTAGTTCCAATTAATTAATTCTGGTTGTCTTGATCCTCTCGACGGATTTGGTGCATTCGATTCTATGGGTTCATGAAATCTACTTTTATGTTGCAGATATTCATGGGGGGGGGGGGTTGACCTGTTTACCGAATACATTTTTAAAATTTCCCTCGCTTTTTCGTTCGAAAAACGAAGCTTTGGTCTTTCCCCCTTTTATTTCGGCCTAGAGCCCCAGCATACAAAGTTTTCTTCAGTTTTGTCCGGGAAAACAACCGTTAATTAGCAAAAATGTTAGCGTTTTTATCTATCTTCCGGTGACAAACGCCCGTTTACATGATATAGCCGTTCCCCTCGATTTTTCGGTAAAGAAGCCCATTTTTCGGACTTTTTTTTTTTTAAACCTAATTTTGAAACGTTTTTCTAGGTTTTCTAGACCAAAAATGCCCATTTAAAAATATTATCGGTTGCTTACTTCAATTTTTTTGGCATTGAGAAATCCTTTTATCCTCATTTCATGTTCCGTTATTTGGCCGAAAAAAACAGTAATTTTACTTGTTTTTTGGGAGTTTTTCTCTCGTTTATTTTACTTTTTGGCCAAAAAAACCCTCATTTTTCCGGATTTGCGGCCGATATTCTTGTTTTTAGCCAAAAATATTGCTGAAAAACTTGTTTAAAATAAAGTATGAATTATTATCCAAGGAATTTTAACTTTTTTCGTTGCACACGTAATGTGAAATATGTAGGTTCCTCTTTATCTGTTTACTCAAATGGAAAAAAATTACCAAACACATTTTTCTGACAAGCGCCTCTCTTGTTAATGTTTACCAGGTCGATGTCGGAGGTATCCAGATAGTAGGGATTAAAAAACGAGGCCTGGGAGGTGGGTGTCAAAGCGTACTTTCAGCCAGAATCACGCCGTTCTGGATGGAAAAACCACTCTCTTTTAACGAAATTAAATTGGTTTTTTTTCTCTCTCTCTTTCATTAAATTAGCAATATAGACTTAAAGGTTTTTGTTTTTGATTGGACTATCTCCTTCCACAGGTGGCCACCAAATAACAGACAGGATGACACTTTGGAGGCTTTTTCTTGACCAAATTATTCATAAAATTTCACTAAATTAACTCTTTTTTTCCCCCTCTTATCTGACACATTTCTTGAAATATAGTTTAGTTCATTTAGGTAAGGTCATTTACTTATTTTTAGCTCTAGGAATTTTTTTCAAGTGTACTTCAAAAGGATCGTTATTTTTCTGACCTGGAAAGAAAATAAAACCAGATAATTTTTTAAATTTATCGACTATGAAAAATTTTGAATTTCTAGCTTTTTCTGAGTTGTAATTGAAGGATTCGTCAAAAATAGACCAAAATAATCCATTTGACGTTTACAAATCCTAGATTATTCCGTACAGAAAACTAAACGAAATATAATCCACAATGGAATAATATCCTACATAATCTGGATATACGCTGAAATTATTAAAATCCTCGACCTTTATAATCCTATAATCTTTTGAGAAGGTCCTTAAAAAAGATGAAAATCGCGTCTCGAAGCTTAAATTCGTTTTCAAGAACTTCCGAAGATGAAATTCGTTCAGCATAAATTACTTCCCGACGCTTTGATTTATTTTCAAGTCATGTTTGAAGAGAACTGGATTACCTAAAACTTAAGTTTCAAAATAATAATTCCGTCGTATCAGAGATGGGCGTGTTAATAAATCTAAAACTTATGAATATAATAAAAATTTCTGGGAATTCAAAATTTTTATGAATACAATAAATTTGTTTTAAATTTTAGATAAATCACATTAAAAATTAAATAGTAAAATCAATATTCTTAAAATTTATGAAAAAAAAAAGAGAAGAAAACCTATAAATATCAAAAATTTATAAATATTGTATTAATTTTATAAAATTGATATCGTTATTTAATTTTTTTGCGTAATTATCAGTTGTCACAAATTTATTTTTAAAAAGTTATCAAACTCAAAAATTTATTAAAAAAATTTCTCTAAGCATTGCGTGTGTATTCCGCAACGGGGTGATTTTACTATCAAATAATTAATCAATAATGGAGGACGAAATGACTGTGATAACGGGTATCTCACGACGCGTTTCGGCTTGAAATTCCTCGTCAGGTGAGATATTCCCTCAATCTCAATCATTTCTATCTTTTCACTGTAACTATTTCTCCGAGAAATATAGTGGATACAGCGGGAAGCCGGAAACAGTCTCCCTAAACCTCACCGCCGCACAGTGGGGCCAAATGGAAATCGTGGCCAAAATGGGGAAAAATTAATCAAATATTTATGGTATGAATTCACGCAGATTAGTTTCTATAACCCTTAACTAACGTAACTTTATTGGAAATATGTGAAATTATATTTTTTCCTCCTACAGCAGGTGGTTTTTTGTTGCAAATCCTAAAATTGATCCTTTTCTGTTTATTTACTTAATTAACTGTAATGCCCATGTTTCTTTGAATTTCGCTGGGTATCATTCAATTGACATCTATGTGAGAAGTCGAAACACAATTTTTGTTAACAATGGATCACTTTTCGGCAGGTAACTAATATAATTTTATAGCTATTTTCATGTCTCCTAGTGCTTTTTTTTTTAAAATGCGATTTTTCTCGGTTGCCTCGGGTTTCCTCGACCATTCTTTCAAAACTGAAACATAGAACTGTATATAACAACGCCACGTTGACAGAAATTGCCCATAGTTGCTTTTCTTTTTTGGCGAATTTTTAAGTTGACAACTTTGACCAAAATTTCGACTTTCACCAAAATTTAATCTTTGACTCAGGGTATTAATTTGGATATGGCAAGAGGGTTATAGTCTAATACTTTCGTCCAACCAATTTTAGCTTCTTTGCGGACCCTTCTTAAGCAGAAAAAGAAGGATATCGTTCAAAAGTCATTGCTTTGCTAACAGCACCAGAAGCGGAAAGTGAATAAGTAGTCGGAAATTGAAAAAATTAATTAGATAGATTTTTTTATTATATTTTAAAACAAAATTAATTTGATAGATTTTTTTTATTATATTTTAAATCAAAATTAATTAGGTTGATTTTTTTATTTCATTTTAAAACAAATTTAACCGTTTATTTGTTAATTTTACCCCAATCCAATATCCAGTGCCCGAAAATACTAAGATTAATGCAATAATTTTGAAAATTTTCAAAAATAACCGCTTGAAACTTATCAAAATATTTTTAAATGCTGTTTTCTGGTTTAGAATCCAAAAACATATAAATGGAGAGTTTCAGAATTTTGGCCATGAATTTCAAATTTGGCCCCACTGTGCGCCGCCACCGTCCTCCAAGAGTAGATCCACTCACCAACTCATTATTGGTTGCTGTCATGGCATAATCTACTTTTGCGTTTTATCCTCCATTATCCTCCATTATTGGTTAATTATTTGATAGTAAAATCACCCCCCTTGCGGAACACACACGCAATAAGAATTAAAATGTAAAGGTTGAGTATTGCATGACAGCAATCTGTCATAAAAATTAAAAAACCAATAATGAGGTGGTGAGTGACTCTATCTCTTTGAGAACGGTGGTTTTGGGAGACTGTTTGTTTCCGGCTTCCCGCTGTATCCACAAAATCTCTCGGAGATACGGGCACAGTGAAAAGTTAGAAATGTTGTGATAGAGGGAATAGCTCAACTGACGAGGCTTTTAAGCCGAAACGCGTCCTGAGATACCCATTTCTTCCTCCAATATTGGTTAATTATTTGATATCTAAATATAGTATGAGATTTCTGAATATGTATATTCATGAATGTGAATACTCCCAACTCTTATTAAAACTCTGATTAAAAGTTTTAAAATAGTAATTACTCGGTATTGATCTTGTATTTTATGAATAAATTTTGTTTGAAACTCAGCGCACGCTTTAGCTGTACGTTTATTGTGTAAATTTTTAAAAAAGCTATTTTTGCAAACTTTTTTTAATTTGAACATCTCAAAAGTTATGAAATTCTCGCGGGATTCGGTTCCGATAAAGTTCATGAATCGTTGAAAACTATGGAGGATTAATAATTCAAATTGGAATTACAAAGTCGACTCAACAATTTAAAACAGTCAATTAATCATGAAAGTCATAAAGGATTTTGAAAGCTGGACTTGGTAAGCCGATCAATCTTTTAAAATATGTTTATTCAAAAGACCTTTTTTTTAATCCACGTTGCTCGGTGAGGGGGTAAATGACATAATTTGTAACCCGTTAAACCCTCTTGAAAAAACGCCAAAGAAGCCTCTTGGCCTGAAGCTACTTGAAAACTATTTTAATTGCCCTATTAACGCACCTCGAGACTCTCAACAGGTAAAACAATGCGGAATTAAATTTTTCTTTTATCTTTAATATGGCTATTTATTTTTTATTCAACACCAAAATGACGCCGAAATTTAATGATAAGACGCAATATTTTGCCATCATAGATAATTTTATCCATTTTTTTGTTTACTTAATTTTTTTTAAGGATTTCCAGTTGTAAAAAATTATAATTTATATAAGAAATTACAAAATGACTTACTTTTAACTATGAAAGGACGATGAAGGATGAAAAATTTAAAAAAGAAATTTTTTAAAAAAATAAAAAAGTTCAGAAAAAAAATTTTAGTAAGAAGAATTAAGCGGTTTCTTTATTCGGAACTTTGGGCATGCAACACTTGTTGTTGATCTTTCAAAACAATAACCGCGGATACGAGGGTCTGACAAGAGAGGCCCTACCTAAGCTCTCGCGTTTGTTTACTAGCCCAGTAAGGGTCGTTGGTGTTCGGCGCGGCGGGCGTGATACACGGCGAGGCGCCTAGTCAGAGGGCATGCGCTTCTATCCCGAAAAGCGTGGAAGGGACGTGGGAATCGGGAAGAGGATTCACCATCGATCTCCCTTCATACTCGTATTTTTTCCGTTATAGAAGGAATAAAAAAAAGGGAATACTTCAAGCGGATACCTGTTGATGCCTCGCACGATCGAATTATTTTGATCCATCACATAAACCCACATTTTCCCCCAGTTGGATCCTTTTAAATCGTTCATAAATCTTCTCGAAAAGAATTTCAATATCACAGTCTTGTTTTAATAACTTTTAATTTTTTTTTCGTTCCTTAAAAAGCATAAAAATTTAATAAAAATTCTTGTTTAAAAAAAGAAAATATTTCAAAGTTGTTGGGGGAAAAGAAAATGAGAAAAAGTTGTAGGTGTTTCGACCTACGACCTTTGGTTACTGATCCAATGCTCTAAAAACGTCGACGAGAAACTTTTATTCATAAAAAATTCACATTTAAAATAAAGTCTGTTCAATAATTTTTTATAAAATACTTTTTAACGTAAATACCAACCCCAATTTGTCGTATTACAGGAAGTTTACTCTGTTATTAGGCAGGAACCCCCGCCCCCTTTTTTCACGAGTTTTTCTTACTTCCGAAAGTTTTTTTCCGGTCAAGTTAAAAAAACTCTCTTTCACCCTATTTTTTGGATCAATTTTAAGACAAAAAAACACCTTATACAAAAATTTTGGCCAAAAAAACTTACTTTTTTGCCGTTTTCATCATTTTTTTCCAAAAAAACTTCCTTGTTATTAGCGCGAGTTTTTCATGGTCAATAGGCCAAAAACTGCCCTATATTAAATAGGATTTTGGGGTTTTTTTTGACGGAGAAACCCCCTTTCCTTGATTTAAGGTGATTTTCCAACTCTTCCGGCCTAGAAAGGAGCTATGGCGGGCCCGTGTCATCATAATTATCTTCTAGTTAGAGCCCTGACTAAGCAAAGGACCCCACCTTGTTTAAACTTCGGAATAAATTATTTTTGTTGCTTGCAGACAATCGCGAAGTTTTCCTTAAGCCCATAAAATAGAACCGGCATAAATCAATATTTATCTCGTGTAATCCAAGATTGTAAAAGGTTTTTTCTTCGTATTCAAAGGAAAGTCTTTTCAATCGAATTGACAACAAAAGGGGCTCCCGAATTAAAAGGTTCGAGGTAACCTTTTAGTCTGATTAACGAGAATTTTGAATGTATAGGGTGGTACGAAACAAGTGAAAAATCGAGGCTTTGACAGGGTAGGTATTCTAGGCAAAATTTTGAAAAGAATAAATAAATTACTTTGTATCTTATTTTTTGTACAAGCGTTGCTTTTTATTAATTGTATGGCAAATCGTTTCCTAAAATTTAATATATTGAAAAACCCTTTGTGTGTGAACCGAACCGATGATTTTCCTGTTGGATGAAACCTTATCAAATAATGTAATTTCGATATTTTTTATCGGTGACTATATTCCTTTAAAGAAAATGAGGTCGGAGCTCAGAAAACTAAGAGCGTTCTTCCAATATCGAACAAGAGAATAACTAAATAAATTGTATCTTAAATAAGAGGGGGAAAAACCTTCTTTTCTCTTCACTTTTAAGAGACCTGAGACATAAACATTTGAAAGCTTGATGCCCTAGGGAGAGATCTAAGATCGGTTCGGATTTTACTTTGTCAGAAAACAATAAAAAAGATTTCATTTCTACCATAATTTTAATCGCTCGATTTAAATCTGACTAATCTAACGACGTAGTTCGTGCTACGCTATCGGATAATCTCAATAATAAAAAAAATTATCGACAAAAACTTCAAATCCAGAGCTTGATAGAAAGTTTGATTAGAAAAAAAGTTGTGTCGCAAGAAAAAAAAACATTGCACAAAAAAAATAAATCCAGAAATAGGATTTTTTTTAGTTTACGTAATGATTTAATTTGTGGGGAAAATAACAATAGACACATTTCGAGGATTAGATTGCGTGGCTAAAAACGTTTTTCAGAAAAATAATATATTATGAAAAGGTAAAAAGAATAAACGATATTTTATGTGACACGGCGCAACTTGATACCCTTTTGGTTTGACTGAAATGTCATGAAGATTTAGTATCATAGTTCGCCGTCAAGTCAGTTAAAAATGAATAACTTTGATTGACGTAGTTAATAAAAAAAAAGATATTACTTTTCTGCTTTTGATGGGGATTTAAGAAGTTGGGAAAATTTTAAATTTAGAATTGACGGACCCTAACTTCTAAATTCAATTTGGTAGGACAGAGCCATTAAAATATGGTTAGTTAAATTTCGATGGTAGGGAGAAATTTCATGTTTACGCCCGTTACGTGTGGCCTGGCTGGGAGAAGACTTTCAATTTAACTAACCATATTATTAAAAAGTTTTTCACCTTATTAAAGGGGAATTGAGGCGGAGCGGGTACGAAGGGCGAACTCAACAAAACGTAGTTTCGAGATATTCGCATTTTAAAGTTTTATGTTACGGGCGAACTCAACAGAAAAGTCATGCCTGGAATGGGAAAAGGAGTGGGGGTTGTGGACTAGGATGTGGAGTTCGCCCTTCGTACCCGCTCGGATATCGCAGTTAGAGCTTTGCCGCATATCGGTTTTTACGTATTTAAAGGGGAAAAAGAGCGAACTCAACATAAAATTATATGGGTGTATTCACCAAGAGGTCTAGAATCTGAAAAAAAAAAAAAAAAAAAAAAAATTGTCCGATGTTGAGTTCGCCCTTCGTACCCGGAGCGCCTCAATTAGATAACCAATCCATATTATTTAGGCCACATTTTTATAAATCAAAGTAGCCCGAAAGGGATAAACGAGAAAAAATAAGGAGCCGGCCCCGTCGGGCGATTTTAACCTAATCTTCACAGAATCTTACTTTAGCATTAATACTAAAATTTCGAGTTTTTTTTTAAATAAAAAAAAATTTCGATTGTAGGGAGAAATTTCGCATGTTTACGCCCGTTGCGTGTGGCCTGGCTGGAGAAGACTTTCAATTTAACTAACCATATTTATACAGATTTTCAGTTTTCCGAAGGTTTTTTAAGGAGAAACCTCATTTTTCAGGATTGTAGGGACTTTTCGGTTTTTCGAATGAAGATCTTTATACTTCAAAAATGAGGAATTGCCCATACTTCAGTATTTTTAGAGGAGTCTAGCCGTTTCTTTGAAACCGTTTCTTTTTTTAAACCTGCGTTTCTCAGCCTCAGGCTAGAACTTTTCGTTTTTATCCAAACCTTAGTAAATTTCTGTTTGCGATGAATGGGGAATACGCGTTTTTAGACTTTTGCTAACAACTTTTGTCCAAAACTGTTTTTCCAAAAGTTAGCCACACAACTAAATTTTAAGGCGTTCAAAAAATGGGGTGCGCTTGCTAAAAGATTGGAATTCCGGTTTTAAATATGTGCCGGGAGTTCGTGGCTTGTGGCTGCAACACGAACTACTGATAAGTTTGCTTATTTGATAAAATATTAAATAAGTATTAAGATTCATTATTGTGCCGGCAACATACAATTATATCTGATTCGTTTGTATAGTTTTATTAAATATAAATGTTAAGACCTAAAGTTTTATCTGAAGTTTTAAGCCAGGCTATGACCAGCGGTGTTGAAAACGCTTTGTAAGTCCAGATTTTTAAACAGATTGTTTTATGAATTTTGCCATAGATTGCTCAATAATGAAGGGACTTTGATGGCATACAGTGGCTACGGTAACAGAGATCCGACAGTTACTGCTGCTATTGCCAGCAACATTTGGGCTGCCTACGAAAAAACGGTCGAACAGCTTTAAAAGAAGACAGCCTTCAAATGGTCTTAATGGAGTGTTCGGTAATATAATAATTTATGTATAAAGTAATGATAAATTATAGGAAGGAAAAGTCGTTATAACTCAAGTTGCCAATCTTCTACTTTGCCTTTGCTCAAACAGCGGTGTCGGATTTGGAATGCTGAAAGAAAAAGCTGACGCATTAGCCACCTACCTTCGAGGCCCAATATCTCAAATAATATCATCATAGCCAATAAAATCAAATTTTTCTAAATTTCTATTTTTTTATGTTTTTCGCCATGTTAAAATGGCCTATATGAGTAACTCGTTGGGTTGGACCCAATTTCGTATGGCTTCCGCCGCAGTAGCGTGTCTGCAGTTGTGGAACATCGCTGTAAAATTATATATTTAAAAAATTATTTTGTTTAAATCCAACTTACACAAGATTTTCATAACTGTCTAAATTCTTTATGTTATATCTTTTGGCCAGATCATCGAAATCGATTAAACAACCAGGACCAGGCTTTCTGTAAATTTTTCTATTAAATCTTTTCATATTTTTGTGCTTATTACTTCGCTTTCAGTTTTCTCAAATGATCCAATTCATAAGAAATGTAAGGGGCGATGCTATGCATGACTGGGAGATCGGCCATCGCTGGTATGCATGGAACATCATTTTCTATTCTCATTGATACATTTCGATCGCAAGATATACAGTTGACATCTCTAAATATATCAATTAAAGTATTCTATGAATATGAATCAACTCATAGTAAATTCACATTCATACTAATTTCTGTATTTTTATCAATATGAATGTATTCATATTCATGAACTTTGAATTTATGAATATGTTCGTAAGTCCAAGATTTAAGTAAAAATAAATACGTCATGTATTTCTTTTTAGCTCCGGCAGCTAATCTTCCTTCTTTCAAAGCAGAGAGTTTTTCAAATTTCTTATTCAGTTGTTCAATTTTTCCATTATTTCGTCTTTCAAAGGTTCTACTTCTTCTCTGTCGAATTTATTATCGATTGCGTTTTGCAGTTCAAGCATTGTTGCTGCCAGCAAACTTTCTTGAGCTGAAACTCTGTTTAAAGCCTCGTCTATCCCTTTGGCCAAATCGTTGCACGCCAAATCAAAAACGTTCTGCGAAACTTTCTCTAAAACTGCATAACAGTCGGCTTTTCTGCCAAAACATCTTCAATTTCGTATCTGTCGGCTTTTGCCGTCCTTATTATTTCAAGGTCATTTTGAATTTTCTATAAATAAAATTTTACGTTCTGAATAAGCCCTCTGTTATTCATTTTACTTGAAGCATTGTCGTCTTCTGTTCTTTATCATCCTGTAAATCTTGAGTACTACACCCAACTTCTACCACGCATCTTCTATATTTTGTAATTTTGTTATCAAATCTTCAATTATATTGTTGCTCTACAAAAAATATTAGAAATATGTTGAATATAGGTGCTAAACCTGGCTGTCGTCATTTTGTGATGAATTTAGGGTTTCAAAAAGATTAGAAACTGTGGCAGATAATTACTTAATCGACGGTCATAATCTAATGTTTTTTCGCTTAGCATCACATCTTGTCTTTTTAGCTTAGAAGAATGTTTGGCTAATCTTCCTTCCATTTCTTGCAATTTGAACCGACTAATTGATCCTTTGTCGTCCGTGGAGCTCCATCTTCTTTTTTTCTGAAAGTATATTTGAATTTTTAAAGTAAAAGGTGTAATGAGCTAACTCCTTTGCTTTTTTTAAGCTGGATCATTTCAGGAAGCTGGTTTTCAGTGAAATCTGCTAGTGTGTTTATCTGAGCTGTTAGATTCCATGTTTTGTTTCATGTATTCGTGTTGAGCGAGTAGTAAATTGATTTTTTCTCTGTCAACTGGCTCACCACGTGGTATGGGAGGGATGACGTCGAAGAGTGTCTGAGATTCTAAAGATACTTTTTGGACGGAATCCCTCATTTGGTCTCGGATGAAAGATTCTCGATCGGTCAACGATTCTCGACGCCATCACGTTCAGCTTCTACTGCTTCTTCATTGGCGTAGTCCATTTGGGACGTGTACTCCGGCTTAAGACCTCTGGGCCTTTCCGATGTAAAAACCGAAGCTTCACTCGGTTCCATCTCGCTTTCGCTAATTGAAGCAGTATGTACACGCTTGAGCAAAACTGAAGGCCTTGACGACTGCTGACGACTCATCTCTCTCTCAAGTTTTGTTCCTGACCTATCAGGAAATCCATATTCAGACCTTTCAGATATAATTTGCTTCTCGACTCTTCACTCGGCATAAAACCCCTCGACTCTTCATACGGAAGATAACCCTTTGATTCCTCATACGGAAGATATCCTCTCGACTCCTCATAAGGAACGTCTTGGTCGTTTTATCCGCAACATCATATTTTGAACATTTTGATCAACAGTATGCGTTTTTGTGACACCTTTCGCTTCATATTTTGGCCTTAAAATATTTTAGATCATCTAAAAATTTACTTTTAAAATTTCACTTTTTACTAAGCTTATTCTGATATATTTCTTCCCTGGGTCTTATTTGTTTGGCATAATTAGCAGCAAGTTTAATCTGCTTCATTGTTTCACCATATCTTGCCAAGTTCTTCTTCTAATTTATCAATGACTGTTTTTAAATCAGCATATTCTTTAGCCACAGTTTCCAGAAGTGAAGCCAACTATAAATTTGTGATGAAATATCATTCTTAAACTCATACTTTATCGATGCCTTCTTCAGCTCCGGACATACGTTTGGTTATGTTCAAACCTTGCCATAATTCGGAAATTGGCTTTGCTTCATGTTGGGATCTTGTAGTCTGAAGAATGACTTCATCGCTCGGTAAAACTTGGCTGCCAGAACTTCAACTTGCCCTTGAAGAGCTTTTATTTTTCCTTCTAGACGTGATAAAAATGAAGGAGTGACCAGTCGCTTTTTTGTCTGTTCCTGACTTTTCCTGATTCAACAACCACAACATCCTAAATACATTATAATTATTATTATCTTTAATTTTATAGTTCAGACTTCTGTGAAAGATTAAAAAGTTTTTCATTGGTAGAAGATATCAGCTTGCTAAAAATTCAGGAATCCCCAATTTTATACTTACTTCTGCTGAGTCTGCTTTCCTTTTTTTCCCTAAAAAATAGGATTAAAATTTTTTTTCTGAAAGAAATACCTCCCACGCTGTCACTAGTCATAACGCTTTGATCATCCGTAGGGATATTTTGGGCGCCTAATGATTAGCCATTGCTTAAATTTTAATTTAAAAATACCTCTGTTTGCTCGGGGACAATATTGACCTTAACTTTCTTCAAATTTTCATCTTGAACATTTTTCACAATATTCTTTTTTTAAATTAATAACAAATCTTAATAATAACAAACTTGAATATTTTCTGAATCTGACCCTCGGAATTCACTTTCGTATCATTTATATTCAAATGTTGAACGATAGCTTGAAGGGCAGTTTGTAAAACTTTAAAATTTATATCTTCAGACTAAAAAAGGCAAATAAATCATTTTTTGTTTGAATTACGTACGTTTTGAGATCCGACGGCCAAATCGATCAAATCGCTTAAATTAATCACCGCTGCAGTCATCGCAGGGATTTAAAACGAAACTAATTTTAACTAAACTATTTTTGAAATCCAATATCTCTGAGATTAGTAAATTATTCTAAAATCTTATCACATATGGCGATTTTGTGAAAAGAAGAAAATATTTTCCCAATAGCCTTGAACGAAAACTTGGACCCAAGGAAACCCACAAAAAAATGGATCTGATTTTTGCAGAATTGTTAAAACTGTGAAAAATACGTCGTAACTTAAAAATTCAGCAAAAATAAGGTATTGATCCCAATTTAAAAACATAAGTTTTGGGGTCCCGAGGAGTCTTGAACTGACTAAATGTTTGAATTTTTCGGGGGCCCAAAATTTAAATGATTTATGTGGGAAATTTTGGAACCAAAAAATGTTAAAATTGTAGGCAGTTTAAGACTTTTTATTTGGTAGGGTACTTTTAGATTTTTGGACGTCCTTAAAATGAGGAGAAGACCTTTATTTTTGAATGAGGATTGCTTTCACAGCAGTTTTCACTTGATGATGCATTTTATGTGGGTATAAAATCAAAATTCTCAGCTCCCCAAAAAATTTGAAATTTTAGGTTTAAGACTTTTTATTATTGGTAGAGTACTTTTTATAGATTTTTTGGACGTCCAAAAAATGAGGAGAAGAAGCCGGACAACCTTTTATTTTTGAATGAAGGATTGACTTTCACAGCAGTTTTCACTTGATGTTAATACATTTTATGTGGGTATAAAAATCAAAATTCTCAGGCTCCCCAAAAAATTTTGAAATTTTAGGAATTTAAGACTTTTTATTAGTAGAGTACTTTTATTAGATTTTTTGGACGTCCAAAAATGAGTGAGAAGCCGGACAACCTTTTATTTTTGAATGAAGGATTGACTTTCACAGCAGTTTTCACTTGATGTTAATACATTTTATGTGGGTATAAAAATCAAATTCTCAGGCTCCCCAAAAAATTTTGAAATTTTAGGTTTAAGACTTTTATTATTGGTAGTACTTTTTAGATTTTTTGGACGTCCAAAAAATGAGGGAGAAGAAGCCGGACAACCTTTTATTTTTTGAATGAAGGATTGACTTTCTCAGCAGTTTTCACTTGATGTTAATACATTTTATGTGGGTATAAAATCAAAATTCTCAGGCTCCCCAAAAAAATTTTGAAATTTTAGGCAGTTTAAGACTTTTTATTATTGGTAGAGTACTTTTTATTTTTTTGGACGTCCAAAAAATGAGGGAGAAGAAGCCGGACAACCTTTTATTTTTTGAATGAAGGATTGACTTTCACAGCAGTTTTTCACTTGATGTTAATACATTTTATGTGGGTATAAAAATCAAAATTCTCAGGCTCCCCAAAAAATTTTGAAATTTTAGGCAGTAGAGTACTTTAGATTTTGGACGTCCAAAAATGAGGAGAAGAAGCGACAACCTTTTTATTTTTTGAATGAAGGATTGACTTTCACAGCAGTTTTCACTTGATGTTATACATTTTATGTGGGTATAAACATCAAAATTCTCAGGCTCCCCAAAAATTTTGAAATTTTAGGCAGTTTAAGACTTTTATTATTGGTAGAGTCCTTTTTATTAGATTTTTGGACGTCCAAAAAATGAGGGAAGAAGCCGGACAACCTTTTATTTTTTGAATGAGGATTGACTTTCACAGCAGTTTTCACTTGATGTTAATACATTTTATGTGGGTATAAAAATCAAAATTCTCAGGCTCCCCAAAAATTTGAAATTTTAGACAGTTTAAGACTTTTATTATTGGTAGAGTACTTTTTATTAGATTTTTGGACGTCCAAAAATGAGGGAGAAGAAGCCAGACAACCTTTTTTTTTGAATGAAGGATTGACTTTCACAGCAGTTTTCACTGATGTTAATACATTTTATGTGGGTATAAATCAAAATTCTCAGCCCCCCCCCCCAATTTTAAATTTTAGGTTTAAGACATTTTATTATTGGTAGGGTACTTTTTAGATTTTTGAACGTCCTAGAATGAGTGAGAAGAAGCCGGACACCTTTTATTTTTTGAATGAAGGATTGACTTCACAGCAGTTTTCACTTGATGTTAATCATTTTATGTGGTATAAAAATCAAAATTCTCAGGCTCCCCAAAAATTTTGAAATTAGGCAGTTTAGACTTTTTTATTGGTAGGGACTTTTTGTAAGATTTTTGGACGTCCAAAATGAGTGAGAAGCCGGACAACCTTTTATTTTTCGAATGAGGATTGACTTTCACAGCAGTTTTCACTTGATGTTAATGCATTTTATGTGGGTATAAAAACAAATTCTCAGACTCCCCAAAAAATTTTGAAATTAGGAGTTTAAGACTTTATTATTGGTAGTACTTTTTATTAGATTTTTTGGACGTCCAAAAATGAGGGAGAAGAAGCCGACAACCTTTTATTTTTTGAATGAAGGATTGACTTTCACAGCAGTTTTCACTTGATGTTAATATTTTATGTGGGTATAAAAATCAAAATTCTCAGACCCCAAAAATTTTGAAATTTTAGGCAGTTTACTTTTATTATTGGTAGAGTACTTTTTTAGATTTTTTGGACGTCCAAAAAATGAGGGAGAAAAGCCGGACAACCTTTTATTTTTCGAATGAAGGATTGACTTTCACAGCAGTTTTCACTTGATGTTAATACATTTTATGTGGGTATAAAAATCAAATTCTCAGCTCCCAAAAAATTTTGAAATTTTAGGAAATTTAAGACTTTTTTATTAGTAGTACTTTTTATTATTTTTTGGACGTCCAAAAATGAGGGAGAAGAACCGGACAACCTTTTATTTTTTGAATGAAGGATTGACTTTCACAGCAGTTTTCACTTGATTTTCTTATAGAAAACCCAAAGTTCCAAAGAAAATAATTTTCTTCTACTTGTTCTTCTCATATTTAAACAAATACTGTCTTCATTGAAATAGAAAAAAATACTGTTCTTACCAGATATTCGACGAAACTCAACAACAGGAATAGACTGAAAGCCCCAACCACAAAGGTGGGAGGTGAATCCTGCAGCAGACAAATAATAGCAGTGCAGAAGTGGATTTATTTTTTAAAATTTTAAATTCCCATATTTCATTAATTTTTATTCGATAGTCAAAAGTATTTCTATTTGCTGTAGAATTCAGAATTTTTTTTTCAAATTTTTGAGAAATTTCAAGGCACTAAGGCAGTAATGATTGAAAACCTGAGTTGCGTAAGGTTATTTCTTTATCAAATGTCGTGTACAACAGTTTACATTTGCTTATATGCTTGTTTTTTTATGATAAAATAGTTGTCACTCCTTTTATTGTGAATTAATTATGCATTATTAATTAATTAAGCCTGTAATTAAGTTTAGCTTAAAGTAAAAAATGTCAACCAAAACAGTATCGGAGTTGGCCAATGTTCAGAACAAATTAACCAAGTACTTAATAAACTTTTGCTTTTTAACTTTAAATGTTCTGATGACACTTTTTGGATAAACTCTACGACTGTATTACGTTTGAATTTTCAAATCAGGGTACGTCAATTTTTGTGTGTGTGATTAATCGGTTTTCTTTCAGGATCTGAAGTCGATTATCACATTTTGTTTGAACTATTTTTACCCTGGTTTGGCATGTTCTGAATAAATGGAACTCGATTGTACAACCGGTGAAAGTCTTCGCGTTGAAAATCAGCGGATTTTTGATTCGATATGAAGAAGGATTCAATCTTTTGGTCAATTCTGAAGTCATACCTAAAATCATGTCTTTGATTAAAATGAACAATGAGTTGAAAAACGTTTCTCTTTCTATGGGATACATTGAAATGCTCAATGGGTTTCATGTGTCATGAAGCAGGACTTCGTTGGACCATAAAAGAAGGTATATTTATATTTGGGCGTATCATATGAATATTCTAAAGCTAAACTCTTGAATATGAATACGTTTTGTTTAAAGTTAATGAATGCGTTATAGTGAGTATTCATATGTATGTCGAAATCCATTCATTTTTATAAACTTTATTAAAACTATTTTTCACAACACAACTACCTAATTCATAAAAAACTAAATAATTCCACTAATTTTATAAAAACTTTATGAATTCTTGAAATATAAAATTTATTCATTCTTATTTCATAAGTTTTAGCTTGTAAATTTTTTTTCTAATTTTTTTATTTTTCTGCTTAAAGCTTCTTGGAAGGAAGTACTTATACTTTCACATTCTTCGACAAGTATTTACGTTTTGAAAAAATCATGGACTTTACTTTCAACGATGATCGTAAAAATGGAAAAAATATCAGCGGAAGTCGCTCAATCAGTTTTAGACGAGTCGCTTTCTTTTTAAAATGCGACAATATGATCTCGAATGGCGTTTGAAAACCCAAGCCGACTAGATACTCAAAATACTTTAAATACGCAGAATGAAAATATTTATAAACTTTGTACAGAAATTATAGATGCGTTGATTAGTAATAAAGTGCCATTGAAAAGAATAAATGCGTTATTAAAAAATTGTAAACTTCATGATTATGCTTGGACTGTTATGCATAACTCCGATGATATTAAGGTTTTTTTTAATTTATGTTTCTTTATATTTTAAAGTTTTTTTCAGACGATCTCAAATGCTTCTCGTCTGATGTGTTTTTAAATGCATTAGACTTGAGCGAAATTGCCGACCATGAAGTTCCACAAGTTGTCGGGCAAAATTTTATTTCTAATAGTCATCCATTTTAACCTTCTCGTCTCACGTTTCGCTTTCCCGTTATTTCGGACAGTGCGATGGAAATCAGTTTCTCTGGGAGAAATACGGCGGAATCGTTTTGCCCGGCGAAAATGATAAAATCGAAAAAGTCGGCGATCATGAATCTGATGCTTAAAAAAAGACTCGATGTATCGAGTTCAGATTTTATTTCTTGTTCTGGTAAGCTTATCATTTTTTTTCATGGTTTTCTCCTTATTTTAATTATTTTTCAGGCAATGCCCTTGTTCGTGGTGGTAAAATTGACTACCAAGAAAGTCGACTGCGATAAACTTTAGAGATTTACGTTGAAAAATTGTACAGAGTCGCTTGCCCAAAAACAATCAGATTCCTTTATTCTTATCGCCATCAGTTATCCACTGTTCGAATCGATCTCGATAAATTCTTCTTAAAAACGACACAGAGGTTTATCAAACTTTCTTCCATCTGTAAAGGTCTTTAAATTTTTCAAAAATTACGATGAATAATTAAACTTTTTTAGGAACTCGGAATTTTGATATTTCAATGTTTTGCTCATTTACTTAAACAAATTGTAATTCTTCAAAGTGAATCTTTGCAATCATACTTCCAAAATGTACCTCAGGAAACTATTTTGAATAACGTTATATTTCCTGTGGTCACAACCCTCAGCGCTGTTTTATCAAAATTTAAATTTTCATGGAGAGACAGCCTAGAAACCGTATGCATCATGTCTCTTGCTCAATTCGTCCTTAATGAATGTAAATCTACAAATCAGGTACTGAAAAACTAAAAACATTTCTCTTTTATTATTTATTTTTAGTTATGACAGAAACGTTAAAACTTATAAAATTAGTTTGTTGAACTATTTACCGCCTAATCTTGCTCTGCTTGTGGACACCCTGAAGGGTTCGAGTATGCAGGATTTAGGGAAACAGCTTTTCAAAACGTTACATAGCGTTTATTGGGAGGTTAGAGACTCAACTTTGGAAGTTTTGACAACAATCAGCTCTTTAGCAGAAGAAGCCCTGAATTAGACGTATTCATAAAAATGGTTTACGAATACTAAATACTTTTTTTTGTTTAGAATTTCCAGCATTTCAGTCATTATTGATTGAGCATGGTTTCCCAGAATTGATCGTTTCCATAATAGACTGCGATTCGGAACCATACGTCCGAGCATCCGCTATCACTTGCATTTCAGAAATGGTCAAAATTAAAAATATCTGGGAAAACATCTTGAAAACAAAGGACTTATGGTTTGTTTTTTTGTGGTTTAAGCAAAATTTAAAAATAATTTTAGGAAAAAATATTTGTTATTATTCATTTTGAGAGCGAAGGAGTTATTCGGAAACAAGCGCATTGTTAGCGAGAGAAATATACAAACTCAAATATGTCCCGTAAGTTTTAAGTTAGAAATTTTTATTTTTAAATTTTTAGACCTAATTTGATGGATCAGACGTATGATACGTTTACTATGCTGCTCTTAAAGACCTTCATTGGGAAGTTAAAATAAGTGCTTTGGACTTCTGGGATGTGGTCATTGATTTCTATCTTTCTGAAGAAGGAATGGTCGACGGTAGTTTTCCACAGACGATCTTTTCAAAAGAAAAGAAAAAAATTATTCAATTAACCTCAAGCAAGAAATGTCATCTTGTTTTAAAAGCATTGCGAAAATTGGGCATCATAGGATGTTTATCGGTATGAAGATTAATACTATTTTTGTTTTTAATATCATTTTAGGTTTTGTGGTCAACCTGTTTGAATGAATGTGATTTAGAAGTCACTCGGCGTTCAGTAAAATTGATGCTAAAATTAAAAGAAGTTGTTGATGAATATAATGTGATAACTGAACTAAGCAAATATAAATTTACTCAAGATGAATTAGACGATTATCATTTAGAAAAGCCTGATGGTGATTTACTTAACTTGACTGATGTTGAGCCTATGATGGTTTGAAGATGTAATTAAAAACAAATTTAAAAAAATGTAGTTAAGCTTTTTTTCAGGTTGCATGCGATGTGACCACAGAAATGCGTTCTGTTGATGAAATAATAAACGAAATTATCGAAGAAGAGGATATTCAGTTACTTCCGAGACTTTACCAGAGTCAAAATGCTGAAAAAGTCTTACCGAAAATAAAACGTTTTATTATTCCAGCGGAGGAGTTTGTCGAACGTGGTTTATCGATCGACGTTGAAAAATTGGTGTCCGAACGCCATTCTTGGGACCAAAAGACCTCCGAAGGCATCGAATCTTACTCGATGACATTCTTCAGTTCACCAAAGAAGACGAATTCGACACCAACGCTGTCGATTGCTATTAAAATCGCTGTTTTTTTCTTAAAAGTTTATAAGCTAAATTTGATATTATTTGTTTATTTGTTAATTAATAATGAGATTAATAGACTTCTTTATTAAATGATAATTCTTTTTTTTTCATTTCTCAAAACTTAATGGTTAACTTTTCTTTTCAGGTTATTCTTGATTATTAACAAAAACCAGCTGGGTGCATAAGAAAGTGTTTTTTTTATAACTTCCTACATAAAGGATTTCAAACTTTTAGGGTACCCCTTTTATCTGTGGAAATGTGGGCAGACTCTATTTTCCCATTCAGTTTGAAAGCCTTTAGAATTATGTGTGGCCAATTTTTATAGGACAAATCAATGGGATTTTTTGGCGCAAAACCTATCCTGTAGAAATGGGGTTTCCCTGTCAAAAAACTGAGGAAAACTACTAAAATATGTAGTAAAAATTGGGTTTTTCTGTCAAGAGCACCAAAAATCTGTTAAAATTGGCCTTCTCTGTCTAAAAACTGCAAAACTTCAGGTTTTTGGTGAAAACTACAAGAATCTTCTAAAAATACTAAAATGTGTCAAACATCTCGTTTTTGAAGACTAAAACATTTAACGTTTTTTATTCTGCGGAGCCCTAAGGGATTTTTGATAAACGTGAGATGGTGGAGTTTTTCGAAAAAAGGCGGGTAAGACGTGGTGGGGACGTAACTGCGTCACTGCACCATTTCTTGCGCCCTCTTTATGCGCAACATCAAAATGCAAGCAGACAAAATGCCGTCGGAGTCGAAACCTTTGTTGACAGCTCAAACTGAAAAACCAAATCATTATTCGTAAGTAAATTAATAAATGTTTCAACGTTCAAATCGACCTCGGACGTCTTTCGACTGTCAACTTCAATCGCCTTTACAAAAAACCCCGACTTTTTTCAGGTATTTAAAAGAATTCCGGGTCGACCAGTGTTCGCTGTTCCTCCAGCACAAATGTACACAACACAGGCCTTTCACTTGCTTTCATTGGCATTTTATGAATCAAAGGAGGCGGAGGCCGATACGGAAAAGAGACGGATCTTTCAATTATAGCGCTGACAACTACTGTACGAAATACGACGAGACCACGGGGATTTGCCCCGATGGAGACGAGTGAGTTAAGGCTTCTGGCCATTACGATAAACAAATCAACGCAACCTCTTCTCCCCTCGGACACTTATCAATCTCTTTTCAATCACTCTTTTTAAACATTTCACTAACCTTTTTACGCATTTTCCTTTTTTTTAATTTTAATTTTACCAAATTTAAAATTTATAATTTTAATGCTAATTAATGTTGTCAATCAAATATTCACAAACGTACTAAATTCATCAATTTTTTTTGTTCACAAGTTTCTATTTATAGTAAAAAAAAGTTCTTTAAATTCTTTTATAATTTTAGCATCTTAAGAAAACTAGGAAGATTATATAGTTTTGTGGAAGTTAAAAACCAAAATTTTATCTCATAAATTAGATTTTATTTTATCCTAAACTGCTATCATTTTATGTCTTTTTAAAGAATTTATTGTGATACTGCTTTTTTCGTAGCAATTGAGATGGTGGCAAATGGGTAGCATCTTAATGAATGGGAAAAAAAGCTTCTTTAATTGCATTCTTACAGCTTAAGGTGTCCTTGGGTTTTATGATCTTAAAATTATGGCAGAATTAATTTTATATAATAGCTATGTGAATTCTTACCCTCAATCCTACACTGAAGTTTTTTTGTCTCAAATTTTGGAAATCGCTAAAATATACTATTTAGTATTATTGTCATTATTAACTTAATAATACTTGTGTCTGTAGGTCTGAAAACGTCATTTTACTTTCTTATCACATTTTCTTTATTTTTAAATTTTTCTTTTATTGGTCATCAATTTAATATCACTTTTTTGTATTTTGTTCAGGATTGCATGGTAATTTTTATATTTATAGCTATAGAGCAGAAATAGAGTTTAAAATTTAGGTGACAAACATGTCAAAGTTGACCTTGAAGCATGGAAATCTGGATAAGAAATCATTTTACTGTCAAATGGGAATTACCTGAAGTCTCAAGCAGCTAGTCTGGAATTGGGGGGCAAAAATTAAAATATGGAGCCTGGGTTGCGTTAAACTGCTTTTAGAGATTTTAGTTTATATTCCTTCATTCTGAATTTTTTGAAGCATGTCACTATTTCCTACTTTATTTATAGCTCTAATTATGATTGATGATTCACATTGACCATTTTTCTTCATCTGAATGATCAATATCATCCCCTTTTCCTATTTTTAAAAATCTATTTTTCTTTTCAGTTGTCAGTTTTTGCATAGAACAGCCGGTGATACAGAAAGACGATATCACCTGAGATATTATAAAACGTGCATGTGTGTCCATGATACAGACAATAGGGGATTTTGCGTAAAAAATGGCGCCCATTGTGCTTTCGCCCACGGTAGCCATGATTTACGTCCTCCTGTTTATGATATTAAAGAAATGCAGGTATGTCACTTAAAAACCCTTTATCATCAATCCTATTCATTATTTTTAAGGCGCTGGATAGCCCCGAAGGAGAGTCGACACCTAGTGGACCTAATGTCTTAGATAAAGAAAGAAATTTAATGAATGAAGATCCAAAATGGCAAGGTAGTATGTTCAAAATGAAAATGATTTTTGTACCAATTTTGTTTCAGATACAAATTATGTGTTATCAAGTTATAAAACGGAACAGTGTAAAAGACCCCCTAGGTTATGTAGGCAAGGATATGCTTGTCCTCAATATCATAATAGCAGAGATAAAAGGAGAAGCCCAAGAAAATATAAATATAGGTTGGTACTCCTAAGATTTTTATCTTTTTTTATTCAATTGTAGATCAACACCTTGCCCTAATGTTAAACATGGTGATGAATGGGGAGAACCTAGCAATTGTGAAAATGGCGATACTTGTTCTTATTGTCATACTAGAACTGAACAGCAGTTTCATCCAGAAATTTATAAATCGACTAAATGTAACGACGTACAAACGGCCGGTTATTGCCCTAGAGGTGTTTTTTGTGCATTCGCACACATAGATCGTAGTCTAAATTAAATATTTTTCTTGATTAACAATTTTTTAGAGGAAATGAGCATAGCCAGGGAATTAGCCGCACCGTTAGAATTGGGAACAAGTTTAGCCGATATATTAAGCAATGCTATGTCCTCGACTAGGAAAAGGACAAAAGAAAGCAGTGAATCATCTGTAAGTTTTAAGTCTTTTAAATCTTTGGTTAATTTCTTTTTTAGAATGGCAGTGGCGATTTATCAGAATGCGCTTCAACAAGCAGCGTCGGTTCAAATGGCTCGCACAATCGAGCCCCTGGTGCACAACTCAATCATAGAAATGATAAAAATCATATTAACATGTTCAATCATGCTACACAAAATGATATTCAAGTTCAGGTATTAAAAATAGACGATTATTTACAATAATTAACCAAAATTTTAGGACATATTGAATGAAAAATTAACTTTAGACAACAACTCTTCGATTATTGATGCTGATAAGCAGCAGTCTGAAAAAAATTTATTTATGAGCTTAGGTATTACACAGCCAAGCAATCTTTTGTCTTCGCTTCATTTCGATCAGCCTGATATTCTTGGTAACTAAAATTTTCCAGCCAGGTTGTGCATCATAAACCTGTAGTAAAACCTGAGTTTTCTGGGTGTCCTACTTCACTCCATCTAGGAGTTATGATTTTTCTACAAATCATGAGTGGGACCTTGCCCTTTATTTTTTAAATGATATTTCTTAATTCCTGGATGTTCTACTGAGGTTTTACTCTGTGATGCCTTATAACCTAATTTAGAGACACCCCTGGCTAATATTTTAACTTTTTTTTTAGGAAATGCATTAGATGACTTGCCTTTAGTTGACGATTCGTTGGGATTCGTCGGAATGGAAGATTTTGATACAGACTCCCCAACTATTTCAAACTCAATTTCCGCTGGAATTGCTAGCTCTGGTATATTTCTCTTCTTTCTTTATTTTTTTTAATCCTAATTGTTTTTTAAAGGTATGCTCGGTTCCTCCGCTCCAGTCAATATTCCTAGAAACGATCAAAATAGCGGCTTCGGTAGTTTTTCACCTAATAAAAATATATCCCCTTTTCATCATTTACAATCCGGTTATCTCTCGGCATCTAGATTTTCTCATCCAGATACATTAGAATCGGTAACTTTTATTTAACCGTACATAATCATTTATTATTATTTATTTCAGAGTATACTAAATCATGTCGCAAGCAATCATTTACCTGGAAGTAATTCAAAATTTGGTAGTTTAACAAATGGAAGTTTATATGATTACGGAATTTCTCCAAGCAGTAGAAATCATTTAGGCAACGCTCCTTTAGTTGGTGGAGCATTTTCAGTAAGTTATTTGATTATTACTTTTTAAATGTTAACATATTTTAAAGGTTGTTGCTGGAACTAGGAATATAACCTGCGATGATAAAATCAATCACGCTCGTGGATCTTGTGAATTATGGCAAAAAGAAGCCGAAGAAGCCAATAGGAAAGCAACTATCGCAGAACAACAAAGAGATGAAGTAATTCTAACGTTCCTTCTCCACAAATTTTCAAAAATAAATTTCATTTAAAACCATTTATCTTTTCATTGACCATTTGGTCTTATTTCAATAAGTTAAAACAAGAAATATAATTTTTAAATCAAAGCATTGTAAGTAGCTATCAAGATCCCAGATTTTCAAGAAATAAAATTAAGCCAGCAAGAAACCCAGTTCGCTTTGAAGGCCTTTTTAAAATTATGAAAAATGTTTGTTCCTAAATTTTTATTTTTTTAGGCTGTGAGTCAGGCAAAAGCTTTACAGAAGGAGGTCGATTTACTTCAGGGCTCTCCCTACTTGCATGGCTTAAGAAGAGTATCTGAGCTTAAAGCACTTCCTTTAACTACTTTAAAATCAATCCAAGCTCAACTAAAAGACGATTTGGAACAAGTTGATAGGGTAACCTCAAAAACAGCGATATTTTGAACAACTTAACATTTTTTTTGTTAGGAACTAATATTGCAAACAGGCACAAAATGCATGGTTTGTATGGAAAGAAATAGAACAGTGACGATACTTCCTTGCAATCACTACGTCCTCTGCAGCATCTGCGGCCCCGATCAGAAAGATTGCCCATACTGTCAGGCGCCGATCAGCGCCCATTCCACACCCACGACAACCGCCCTTCATGCGTAAGCCCTAAAAATATAAAAAAGGAGAAAAAAAAGAATCGAAAACCGGTGGCCTAACAGTTAATTTTTTGAGAAACGAGGACCTATTTTCAAATTGTCGTTTGGTGTGTTTTGTGTGTCGAGTGTTAGATTTATCAAATTGTAGTGTTACCTGTCAAATCTACTTTTTTTTTAAATTAAATCTGTATTGCTACTTCAGCCCCATGTAATATTTAAAAATGAAATCTAAACAACAAAAAACATAGTTTCCTTTTATTTTTTACTACATATTACCGTGAAAAAACCTTTTTTTTTGCACTTAAAAAAAGAATATTTTTTTAAATTTTCAAAATTCATGTGCTTTCAATTGTGATTTTTTTAAATAGCAGATGAATTTTTGATATTTCTGAAATAATTGGTTATAATACTATTATAAAATATTAGATTAAGGGTAAGTTTTTATATTAATTAGATGTAAATCGTACACACAAAAAAAACTGACTATGGTGTAAGAGTGTCTTTTTCTTTTGGATTCTCGTGATTTCTTTTAAAATTCTAATTTATTGCCAAATAGTTATATGTTGTTTAGTTTTAAGAATTTATAAAAAAAATTAAATTTTTTTTAAGCTTATTTTATTTCCTTGAGGAGCTGAAACATATTTATTTTTTAATTCTTAAAAAAATCGAGATTTATTTTAATTTTTCTTTTTTCTGCCTAGAAACTTTTTGATACATTCCAAAATTGAAAAGTTCCCCGGTTTATTTTTTCCGCTATTCCACATATCTTGAAAATTATATTAGTAGGAAAAAAAATGCATAGAAAAAAAAGGTATTTAAAAAAATTAGTCTGATTAGATCTAGAAGTTATTGAAAGAAAAGAGAGAGAGAAATGCCAATATTGATTTAGAAAAACGTTTTATTTACAAAATCTTCAATAGAAACCTTCAAGTTTGGAAAAATAGATATTATTTCCTTTGTAAGTCTGAAATGACCAATTATTTAAAGTAGACATCTATAATATAAAAGTTAACTTAGTGTGAGAATCACTCGAATTGCAGTTTTCATCGGTTTTCCTCGTGCACAAAATTGCTGGTCAAACATTTCTTCCTTTTTCCCCCCTTTATTTATAATTTTGATTTTTTGATTTGAAAATGTTAGTTTTATAAAAAAAAATTATTTACATGGAAATACAAAGACTTGATATTTTATAATGAAAACTTCTTGTGGAAGATTTTTTTTTTAATGATATATTATTGTTGGTTTGTGTAGGAATTGTCGTTTTTATATGCATAGTTGATTTTATCAGTATTTTAATACGATTTTTGAAATATAATATCTAAGAATGTGTATTAAATTATTTTGTTGAGCTTCGGTTTATTATTTTCTTTATTTTTTTTTTTTTAATTTCTCCCCTCCTTTGTTAATGATTAACCTGAAAGATATTTTTCAAACAAGTAATGTTTATATAAGCTATAATAAAATGATATTTATATTATAAAATTACGTTTTTTTATGTTCCTATTTTGAATTGCTCAAAAGAAAGTTGTTGCGATACTTTTGATGGATGGTTCTGTCAGCCATAAAATCCTGCAAAAGGGGTGTTTTTTCGTCAAAAAAGAAGGAGAACGCTAGAAAATCCTGCAAAAGGGGTGTTTTTTGACAAAAAAAGAAGAACGCTAGAAAATCCTGCAAAAGGGGGGTTTTTTTCGACAAAAAAGAAGGGAACGCTAGAAAATCCTGCAAAAGGGGTGTTTTTTGTCAAAAAAGAAGGAGAACGCTAGAAAATCCTGCAAAAGGGGTGTTTTTTGACAAAAAAAGAAGAACGCTAGAAAATCCTGCAAAAGGGGTGTTTTTTTCGACAAAAAAAGAAGGAGAACGCTAGAAAATCCTGCAAAAGGGGTGTTTTTTGTCAAAAAAGAAGGAGAACGCTAGAAAATCCTGCAAAAGGGGTGTTTTTTCGACAAAAAAAGAAGAACGCTAGAAAATCCTGCAAAAGGGGGTTTTTTTCGAAAAAAAGAAGGAGAACGCTAGAAAATCCTGCAAAAGGGGTGTTTTTTGTCAAAAAAGAAGGAGACGCTAGAAAATCCTGCAAAGGGGTTTTTTGACAAAAAAAGAAGAGAACGCTAGAAAATCCTGCAAAAGGGGTGTTTTTTTGACAAAAAAAAAAAGAGAACGCTAGAAAATCCTGCAAAGGGGTGTTTTTTCGACAAAAAAAAGAAGGAACGCTAGAAAATCCTGCAAAAGGGGTGTTTTTCGACAAAAAGAAGGAAACGCTAGAAAATCCTGCAAAAGGGGTGTTTTTTGACAAAAAGAAGAACGCTAGAAAATCCTGCAAAAGGGGTGTTTTTTTGACAAAAAAAGAAGGAGAACGCTAGAAAATCCTGCAAAAGGGGTGTTTTTTTGACAAAAAGAAGAGAACGCTAGAAAATCCTGCAAAAGGGGTGTTTTTTCGACAAAAAGAAGGAGAACGCTAGAAAATCCTGCAAAAGGGGGTTTTTTTTTACAAAAAAAGAAGAACGCTAGAAAATCCTGCAAAAGGGGTGTTTTTTCGACAAAAAAAAGAAGGAGAACGCTAGAAAATCCTGCAAAAGGGGTGTTTTTTCGACAAAAAAAGAAGGAGAACGCTAAAAATCCTGCAAAAGGGGTGTTTTTCGACAAAAAAAGAAGGAGAACGCTAGAAAATCCTGCTAAAAAGGTGTTTAACTTGGTGGAACAAAAGGAAACGCTGAAAAACCCGCAAAATGGTGTTTCTTTGACAAAAAAAGCGCTTGAAAATGCTGCAAAAAAGTTGTTTTATTTCTTCGAACAATAAAGGCTGAGGAAGAATCTAAAAAATACCTCAAATGGGTGTCTATTGGATGAAAAAAGCCAAGGAACTCTTAAACTTCATTTTGATTGATAAAAAGTTAAAAAGGAGAATAATTAGAGTAATTCGGACCCAAATCAAGATTTGATGAAAAGGAAATAAAAAACTACCAGAATAAGCTAAAGTTTAATAAAGATCACCAAATCGATCAAAAAACTGTTCTTCAAGATGAACGCTGATGCTAATATATATCAAGTTTTGAATTTCGCGCCACACCGTAATAGAGGGAAAACGAGCCAATGAAATATCTCGTTATTTTGACCAATGAAAAAACATCAATTTCGACCAATAAGAGAAACCGTTATTTTAACCAATCCCCGCCGAGTTTACGTATTCGCGGTCCAATCGCGTCGCTCCTACGGACTCGACAGCAAGTACAGCGTCTATCGTGAAACAGAGACCGTCTCGTTAAGACTTCTCCGGATTCTCAGACTTTCTTGTGCATTTTTAAGTTCTTTTTACATTTGAAAACAACAACGATGTAAGTATCAATCGCCCTTTTATTTTTAACCAAAGTTTTTTTCATTTTCTTTCAAATTCGGCGTCTTTTTGTCACTTTCGTTTTCCTCGTATTTTGCTCCTGAGGTCAAGCTTGAGTAAACTTCGGGAAGAAACACAAACTTTCTCTTTATAATCGATGTCTCCTTTACCTATAATTTTCAAACTATTTTCCCCCCATTTTCTTTCAATCTTTTATTTCATGTTGTAAATCATAAATTTTGTCTTTTTTCCAAAATATGGACGATTGACTTCAAAATCGATAACCGCCATTATTCTTCTTCCGTAGAATTTCTGTTAAGTCTTGGCGCGCTAATTTTAGGTTAAATTTTGAATTTGTTCTTCTTTAAACTTTATTTTTTTAATCATCAATTAATTGATTTTTAATTTGTTATTAATATTTTAATTAATTTTTAGATGGCTCGTACGAAGCAAACTGCGAGGAAGTCGACAGGAGGAAAAGCGCCGCGTAAGCAGCTCGCCACCAAAGCTGCGAGAAAGAGCGCCCTTCAACCGGAGGAGTCAAAAGCCTCATCGTTATCGGTAATAAATTAAATTAAATTTAAACTTAAAGGAACTAATAACTTTTTTAGTCCTGGTACTGTTGCTCTGAGAGAAATCAGGCGTTACCAAAAGAGTACTGAGCTCTCATCCGTAAATTGCCGTTCCAGAGATTGGTGAGAGAAATCGCTCAAGATTTCAAACGATCTCCGTTTCCAAAGCGCCGCCATCGGTGCCCTTCAGGTTTGTCCCCCCCCTTTTTTTTAAATTTATAATTTTTCTCTTTTGTAGGAAGCCTCTGAAGCCTATTTGGTCGGCCTTTTGAAGATACCAACTTGTGCGCCATCCACGCCAGCGTGTCACCATCATGCCAAAAGACATTCAGTTAGCGAGAAGAATCCGTGGTGAAAGAGCTTAAATGCTTTTTCTCCTACTCCCCAATTTTTTCAAAATCTCAATTATTTTTTCTTTATAAGTATATTTGTCCTTTTTGTATTAGAGAGATTGCATTTTCACTGCCTGATCCATATTTTCAGATTTCAATTTCATTATTTCATTTAAAAAAATTAATCGTAAATTGTACCTTATTATTTGCCTAATTTTTTATTTTTTTTTTTTGTCTGGTTTTTTAAGGTTAGACTGATTAGGTTTAGCCTGATTAAAAGTAAAATTATTAAAATGTTTAGGTTTAACTTATTTTGTTTGTAAGTTTTTTTTTCTTTCTTTTCTTAATTTTTAAGTAATTAAACATTTATACAGCATTGGTGTATTATTTCATTACTTAATTTAATATTAAAAGTATAAAAAACCAAGTCTTATTTTTATAAAATTTGCCATATAGTTGTTCGTTGAACAAGAACCAATTTGGCTAGGCAGAGAGAAATTTGTTAGTGATTCTGGGATTATCACATGAAAAATTTTATTTGGCAAAGGATTTTTGTGGAGTTCTCACTAACTTCTAATTATTCCCCAACACTTGGAGTTATCAGCAGAAACCCCCATTTTCCAGGATATTCCTCAGTTTTTTTTAATGGAAAAAAAGTGCCTTT
>JACGAQ010001025.1:0-75589 GCA_014119065.1 Orius insidiosus
TCACTGGGAGATACTATCGGGAATCACGTTCCGCGATAGCAGACAAGCGGCGCACTGCATGCTTTTCTCCGATGCGACCATCGTACATGAAGAATACGGAAAAATCTACCAGCCGAGAGCTGCGGTACATATGCAGTTCCGTTTCGACGGACATGTCGGCTTTCCAGGGGGTCTCGTCGACGCCGGTGAAACCCCTGAGCAGTCCATCAACCGTGAGCTCGTCGAAGAAGCCGGGATCGAACCGAACAAAATCGTGTTGACGTGAGATCTTCTTTACGTCCATCTAAGCCGGACGGACAACATGCTCCTTTATTTCTACGTTAAAAAATCTCTCTTGATTTGATCCATGAAGTCGAATGTAATACTGTTTCTAGAGGGGATTTCGGCCGTGAAGTGCTCGGGATTATTCGACCTCCGCTGTACGATGATTGACGGATATCGAGGCTTCCCGGCTTTTCTGGACACCCCATTCATCGGCAATGCGAAGCAGCAACTCCTCCTAGGGCTCCTCCTCAAGAACATCCTCTCCCAAAAAGACATCATGGAAGCCCTCGCCAAAAGCAGATCTTCACGTTAACTTTTCTTCTTTAAGTTTTTACCTTGTTACCTGTTGGCTGTTCAAAATTCTTGTTATTGTTTGAAAATACTCAAAAATTATTTTTATGAAAATAAAATTTTTTTTAAAGCATTTTCTTTTTCTTGATTTCATAACGGAAGTCCTGCAACTTGTAGCTCTTTTTTCTATTGATAAGCGCGGTAGAAACTTGTCACTCGTGAACCACCTGCTGCAACCCCAGTCCCCACGCATTAATGAGGACCATTGCAGAACCGGTTTTGCATTGACTGGTGGACCCCTTTTCATGTTCAACTACATGTAATAACTGATAACATTAGTAATAACAATTTAACTTTCTCAAAAGTTATCGGATTACTCTCATTGAACAGTTTTTGGGAGAGGGTCTCATAGTCTCCGCAAGAAGCATTCCTTCGCCGATCCTATCATCCGATTGTCACCAAATCTTTGAAGATATTCCTGAATGTGGAGCTTTTTTGGGAAACAACGTTCAACATAACGCATTTCACCCTAAAGCAGTTGGACATAAAAATCGTAGTTCACCATAATGCGTTTTGGCAAAATGCAATTGAACATAAAGCAAAAGTTCAAAAATGGTTCATAAAACGTTTCGCCATAAACGACTTTTCAATGAGTGCAAGTCGACATAAAGAAAGTGCGAGTCACCATAGCGCTTCTCACCATAAAAGCCTTTTTAAACTTGTGCGCCATAAAACTGTTTCTGTTGGGCATAATACATCTCACCATAAACTAGGGACAGCCAAAGAACAAGCCTACTTTCGGCGTTTAAAACGCGTTTATGGCGAAACGACAAAAAACATAAAACTTGACAGTTCACCATAATGCAATCTCACCATAAACTAGGAAAAGCAAGCAGGCAGCCAATGGGCTCGTTTATGACACAAGATTGTTAATTTTTTTCTTCAAGCGAGGATGTGCGAATTATGGTGAACCGTCAAGTTTTAAGGTTTTTGTAGTTTCGCCATAATCGCGTTTTAAACGGCGAAAATAGGCTTGCTCTTTGGCTATCCTAGTTTATGGTGAGATGTACTATGCCCACACGACAGAAACAGTTTTATGACGAAACGACAAGTTCTTTATAATGAAAGTTTCTTTTATGTTCAACTGCGTTATGTGTTGAAACGACAAGTTTAAATATGTCTTTATGGTGATATGTATTATGTTCAAATGCATTATGGTGAACGTTTTCGACTATTTTCTTTATGATGAGTTGCAGATTTTTTATGGTGAACGGTATCTCGCGATTCTTTTTATGATCAAATGCAATATGGCGAACCGCATTATGTCGACACGTATCAAAAATTTTCCCAAGTATCCAAGATGGAGTCAAAAATTTTGTTTATTGGCTACGGCTGTTCTATTGGTCCCATATCTACAAAATGTTTACTAAATATTCCTTATGTTTAATAGAATTATAAAATACAGTAGGGAGAAATTTTGGGTGTTTCTCCACCGTTCCGTGTGGCCTGGCTGGGCGAAGACTTCCAATTTTTCTACCTGGATACAATTTTAAAAATTTTTGGATAGTAAAAATGAAAAACTATTAGGTGTACAAAATGAAACTCGGCTAAAATCTACAAAATTCAAATTTACCCTGTGGCTGAGTTTCATTTTGTACACCTAATAAATAAAAATTGTAGGAAATTTAATTCTCTATTTTTTACTTATTTTTTTTCTAGGATGCACCATTTTCGGAAAATAATTTTATTTTAAATAAATTTATCTTGAAAACAGTGCGTCCTAGAGAAAAAATGAATAGAATAAAAATTAAAGAAATTTAATTTCCAACTGATTTTATTTAGTGCATTTTTTCAATATCTGTAACGGTTTACGATTTACAAGCCTTTAAAAATTAACCTTCTTAATGGTTATACTTCAATAACCTTCTTACCTTGGGAAGGTCAACTTTTGATGGACTTTAAGGCCTAAAATGTTTAAAATTTTGAAAAAATGAACTACTAGGTGTACAAAATGAAACTCGGCTAAAATCTACAAAATTCAAACCCTGTGGCTGAGTTTCATTTTGTACACCTATGCTCGCCTGCCTAATCTACACCTAATAATTGCCCATTTTATTCGCCATAAATTAAATTGTTATCGCTGTTTTGATTGTAAAATTGGGTCAAATTTCCCATTTTTATATGCAAAAAAAAAAATCTCACGCTAACCTCCATTTTTTTTATTTTATTCCAAATATGGTTTAATTAATCAATGGAATGTATTTTTTATTGTAGTTAAAATTATGATTTTGCTTGAACTGTGGATTCTAGGTGAAAAGAAAAAAAAATTACGCAAAATGTAAAGTTTGTCTGCAAATAATGAGGAATCCTTTTTCAAGGATTAAAATTTAAAACCACAAAAATTTTTGTTTATATTTTGTCCTTATTTTTAAGGAATGAGCGAAAATTAAGAAAGAAAAAATAATGCAGAAAATCAATAACTTCTTGAGATGTCGATGACTAGGTAATAGGTACTGGCGTTTTTATTTTTATTCCAAAGTTATATTTTAACATTCATTCACGATTTTATGACTAATGTTAGATTGAAGAATGAGTAAGCATTTTTGTAAAATAATTCTGCTATTTGCTGTGAGGACAACCGGCAATTTACGATAGTGGATGAATGGGTGGCGCGGGGGTTTCATAATTGCCTTTCCGCGGGTCTGAGAACTCGCGAGGGTCCTTCAGTCGACGCCCGACAACCGCAGCCTCATCAACTCTTTCTTAACAAATTAAAATTTTCGATTCATTTTTCCACGTAAATAAGGCCAAAACACTCGAGATTAGATTAACTACGAAATCCAACGTTTTTTTTATTGATAACTTTTTTTCTGCACGGAGACGTCAGTATTCTGTGGGCAAGGCGCAAATGAAGGAAGGAGTTTTTTTTCCGGCGAAGTTTGAGAAGATCTGATGCTCTAAAGTAAGTAACCATATTTAGAATAAAATCGCGAGCAAGTTGCCTCAGAAAAAAATTATGTCATGTGGTGACAATGATCTTGTTGACCTACCTGATCCCGTTATAGGGATGTACTAAAAAAAACAATTAAAATCTTCTAAGTTTTCTTTGATAAAATATCATTTCAACTTCTTCAAACACCTGACAAAAATTTTATTTCCTTGGAAGGTGTAAAACCGAGTTTTTTGAGCTCTAGAACTACTCGACCGGTCCTAAAAGCGTATAAAAAATTATTTTTGGCTAAATCCTTAACAAAACTGAGCTTAAAATTTCTTACCCACTGTGAAATAACGTTAACTTCTCTGTTTGTTATTTACTTTTTTTATTATGACATTTTAATAGTTGGCAGGAACACAAAGCTAAATTTAGCGCCGAATTCTATTAGACAGAACAGTCAACTTTTTCTTAAAAATGTGGATCAATGCCTGATTTTTCCGAAATTTTATGGCTGAAAATGCTTGTAAATGGCCTAAATGAGGTGTCATTTATGTTATTTAACTAATCTAACTGAGAGAGAAGAATTTCCCCTGAATTTTTCAAAGTTTTCAGAATGGGCCACCATCAAAATCGCAAGAAACAATTTTTGGTCCCCCAAAACTCTATTTTTGTCAAAAACTACCACTAAAAACGCCATTAGGGGTTGTAAAAAAACTCAAAAACTCTTATTTGGTCCAAAGAACAATTTTCTTCATGTTTTGACTCAAGAACCTTAGAGCACATGTAACCGCGAAGAGACCTAACCTATCATAAATAAAAAAAATAAATAGCTAAAATTTTACTCATTTTGAAGAGTAATAACCATGGGATTTAAGGATTTTTTTCTTCTAGCATAATTTATTTAATTTTTTTGTCTAGGAATGGTAGAGAAGCAGAAAAAAGCTCCTGATGGTGGCTGGGGGTGGTTCATCGTCGTAGGATTTGCTGTTTCCAATGTACGTAAAATTCATTTTTAAAAATCCAAATGTTTAAATGATTTTTATTGTTTAGGTGATTTCAATACCAGTATTGCAAAGCTTTGGGCTTTTATTTAGAAATATTTTTCAAGACTTGGAATTATCTGCCACAGATATCAGTACAATAATCAATGTAAATTCTGGATTTGGCCTCATGTTGGGTAAGTAATGAATCGACATTTTATAAAAATTTAAAAATTTTAGGCTTGATGAATGGCCCACTTTTAAGAAAGTTCGGCTACCGGAAAATGGCAGTGTTCGGCTCTCTCGTAATGTTCGTCGGCTTCCTTTTAACATCTCACGCTCAAACATTTATGGAATTCATTATTTATTACGGAGTCATAAATTGTAAGGATTTTTTCTGTTTAAAATCATACAATAGTTTTTTTCAGCCATAGGATTCAGTTTGGCGATGGCGTCTTTTAGTTTGGCGATAAACACTTATTTTCGGGAAAAAAGAGCGATGGCTGCGGGCATAGGGACGACACTGACCGGATTAGGACCTGTTGTTATGCCACTTGTAATATTATATTTGCATAACTTATATAATAATGCTATTACAGCTTATAAGTACCTTTGTAAACATTTATGGGGCTAGAGGTACTGCCTTAATTTTATCAGGACTTTACTTCATTCTTTCGCCGCATCTTTACTACTCCACCCAATCAAATGGCACTACAAAATGATTCCAGGTATGACCTATATGAGATAACCTTTTTAATTTTTGTCTCTTTAGAGGAGGATGTGATAGAAAAAGAAATGAAGATTTTGTGCACGCCTAAATAGAAGTTGAAAAAAAGAAGAGATGAAGAGAAGGAAGAAGAAGAAGATGAAGAAGAAGAAGAAGAAGCGAAACTTATGATTCCCAAGCACATGGAATAGAAGGTGTTATTATGCCAAGGGTTTCTGATATCGCCGGTGTGTTTTTTAAGCATTTTTGAAATAATTATTTTAATAATTAATTATTGCAATAAATATTTGAGAAAGGGAGGCGATGTGTTTCACGCTCAAAGCTTTCCTTGTATGAAAATGACAAAATTGAGCCAGAATCGATGTGGTGGAAAAGCAAAATTTCCAGTCAGGAAGAAGGATCATTGATGTAAGTAATTATATATTTAAAAAAATTTTTTCTTTGTTTTTTAGGCGACAAGAATCCAGAGCGCAAAGCGTCAGATCTGTCAAACCGAAACTAAAGTGGTACACGAAAGTCGTCAAGTTTTTCGACCTTGACCTTCTAAAAGATCCGATTTATCGAAATATCTGGATCGGTATGTCCATCGCTTTTACTGGAGAGATCAACTTTTCGCTGATGACGCCTATCATACTTGGCGACAGAAAGTTTTCGATTGAGCAAACAGCGAGAATCATGTCAGTCATAGCAACTGCTGACATCATTTCAGATTCTTAGCCCCATTTATAGGAGACAGAACTAAAATTCCAGCAAGGCAGATGTACATGATAAGTCTCGCCATGCTTATCTTAACTCGATTTGGTAATTAATTAATTAATTTAAAACTAATAATTTTTTTGTTAAGCTTTACATTCGCTTATTCATTCTACCGTTATTGGCGTTGGAGTTTTTGGGAATCGCCAAAGGGTTTCGGACAGTCTACATGACTTTGGTCATTCCAAATCACGTTCCGCTGGAAAAACTCCCCTCGGCGTCCGGCCTCCAGACTGTTCTCAACGGAATTTTACTCCTTTCTTTCGGTCCAATCGTTGGTAACTTACATAAAATTTATTTAAACAAAATTTTATCTATTTTTTAGGTTTGTAAGGGACTATTTTGGAAATTACAATGTTGTAATACACTTAATAAACCTCCTTTCGCTTTCGACAATCCTTCTCTGGAGTATAGAAATGATTATAGTTTCAAAAAAGCCTAAAAAGAATGTCGATCAGACAAATTTACAGTATCTTAAAATGTGTACCTGCCAAAAATAAATTGTGTATACGTCTTTAATATTTTATATCCCATCTCAAACAGATTTTGGCCCAAAAAATGGTTAGCCTGCGAAATCATTCTAGATGCCTGGATTCGAAGTTTTAATTTTTTTAAAAAAGGGGAAGAAAATGAAGATAATCAGGAGTCATTATTATCTCATTTATGAATAATTTGGTAAATAAATAATAAAAAATTCAGTGGATAAAGAAAATGTCCAAATTTATCAATAATTGAAGGTACAGAAATCAATAAAAAGCCTTTCATCGACCCTTAAACCCTCTAATTCCCACTCCCTTCTTGAAATAATTAATAGTAAAATTTACGTCACTAAAACCACCGAGAAAAACTACCCTTTTAGTCGATTTTAGTACAACTGACAAATTTTTTTTCTTAAAAGCTGAATATCGATTCTTTGCAAATAAATAAAATATTTGATAATAACTTGAGAAAACGTTTTCGGTTTTAATGACTTTGCGATTGTATTTTTTTGGTCATTTGAGATTTAAAAATGGAGGAAAAAAATCAAGTTAAGAAAGTCGCTCCTGATGGCGGATGGGGATGGCTCATAATTATTGGATTTTCAATTTCTATGGTAAGTAAAAAAGATTTTTTTTAAATTATAAATAATATTTTTAGGTAATTGCAATCCCAATATTACAAAGCTTCGGACTTTTATTTAGAGATGTTTTTCAAGAAATGAATTTATCGGCCACAGATATCAGTACAATCATTAATGTGAATTCAGGGTTTGGCCTCATGCTCGGTGAGTCAGAAACTTTTTCTTCTTCTTTTTTCTTCTTTTTTCTTTTTACAGAGAAGCCCCTTTTTGACATGATTTTTAGGAGTTTTCCTCGATTTTTTGACAAAGAAATCTCAATTTTTGGAAGTTTTCCTCGTTTTTTTGACAGAGAAACTCCACTTATATATTTAAATTTAGACATAGAAACCATATTTTTAGGAGTTTTCCTAGCTTTTAAAAACAAATGGGAAATTGTATTTTTTAGGGATTATGAATGGCCCACTGTTAAAAATCTTCGGCTATCGAAAAATCGCCATGTTTGGATCTATTGATGTTTATCGGCTTCATTTTAACATCGCAGGCCAAAACATTTTACAATTCATCATTTTATGGCATCATAAATTGTAATTCAACATAAATATGTTAATTATTATAATTTTTTTTAAGCAATAGGATTCAGTATGACAGTGGCAGCGTTGGATTAGCGACATACACGTATTTTCTTGAAAAAAGAGCGATGGCAGCAGGAATAGGAGCGACTCTGACAGGATTAGGGCCGGTCGCTATGCCTCTTGTATTATTTGAAAGAATCTTTTATAATTTATTTTATAGTTAATTAGCACATTTATGGACATATATGGGCAAGAGGTACATGTTTAATATTATCAGGGCTTCTACTTCATTCCTTCGCCGCTTCTTTATTACTCCAGCCGATCAAATGGCACTATAAAATAATAAAAGGTAATTTTATAGTGAATGAAAATGAAAATTTTTCTTCTTCTTTAGTTGAATCGATTGAGGAAAAAACAGAAACTTTGGAAGATATTGAAGAATATGATTCTTCGGCGCATAGACTTGATGGAGTTATAGGTCCTAAGAGTGGTGAGATTAAAGAAAATTAAAAAATGTTATTAAATTAATTTATTTGCTAGGAAGGAAGGCGAAGTTCTCGCTTAAAGGGTGGCAATAAAGTGGCTCCTCAACCAAAAGTTTCTGAAAAATCAGCGAAAGAACTGAAATGGCATCAGAAGATAGTCAAAGTATTTGATCTTGATCTTCTGAAAGATCCGATTTATCGAAACATATGGATCGGTATGTCATTAGCTTATGAGAGATGAACTTTTCGTTGATGATGCCCATAATACTTGGCGACAGAAAGTTTTCGATTGAGCAAACAGCGAAAATTATGTCAGTCATCGCATCTACAGATATAATTTTTCGATTTTTGGCTCCATTTATTGGAGATAAAACAAAACTTCCAGCAAGACAGCTGTTCATGATAAGCCTGATTATGCTTATCATAGCACGCTTTGGTAAAGTTAAATACAAAAATTGGAAAAATTTTATTTTCTAGCTTTTACGTTTGTTTATTCATATAGCGATGTTATGGTTGTCGGAGCGGTTTTAGGAGTCGCTAAAGGCTTTCGGACAGTTTATATGTATTTGGTCATCCCAAGTTATGTGCCGTTGGAAAAATTCGCTTCAGCATCCGGCCTCGAAACTGTCTTAAATGGAATTTTACTTCTTTCTTTTGGCCCTCTGGTTGGTAAGTAAAAGCCTAAGTTGTACCATTCATTTTGTCAGTATCTTTGAGTTAAGCTAACCTTAGCAACGGAACCTTAAAAACTCAAGGATATCATTACAATTATAATTATTTTAAAATGAATGGCTGGATTTTGGTATTTAACAATTTTTATTTTATTTTCAGGTTTCACAAGAGATTATTTTGGAAATTACAATGTCGTAATACACCTCATTAACTTCATGACTTTTATGACTATTTCGATTTGGAGTATAGAAATGTTGACTATGTCTAAAACCCAAAAAATAACAAATAATAATACCTAAAAAAATGTTTCTTTATTTTTATTAGGTGTACAAATGAAACTCAGCCACAGGGTAAATTTGAATTTTGTAGATTTTAGCCGAGTTTCATTTTGTACACCTAGTAGTTCATTTTTTCAAAATTTGAACAATTTAGGCGTTAAAGTCCATCAAAAGTTGACCTTCTCCGTGTAAGAAGGTTATTGAAGTATAACCATTAGAAGGTTAATTTTTAAAGGCTTGTAATCGTAAACCGTTACAGATATTGAAAAAATGCACTAAATAAAATCTGTTGGAAATTTAATTCTCTTTAATTTTTATTCTATTCATTTTTTCTCTAGGACGCACTGTTTTCAAGATAAATTTATTTAAAAAAAAATTATTTTCCGAAAATGGTGCATCCTAGAAAAATAATTAAGTGCAAATTTATAGAGAATTAATTTTCCTACAAGTTTTATTTATTAGGTGTACAAAATGAAACTCAGCCACAGGGTAAATTTGAATTTTGTAGATTTTAGCCGAGTTTCATTTTGTACACCTAGTAGTTCATTTTTCAAAATTTTGAACATTTAGGCGTTCCATCAAAAGTTGACCTCCGTGTAAGAGGTTATTGAAGTATAACCATTAAGAAGGTTAATTTTTAAAGGCTTGTAAATCGTAAACCCAGATATTGAAAAAATGCACTAAATAAAATCTGTTGGAAATTTAATTCTCTTTAATTTTTATTCTATTCATTTTTCTCTAGGACGCACTGTTTTCAAGATAAATTTTTAAAAAAAAATTATTTTCCGAAAATGGTGCATCCTAGAAAAAATAATTAAGTGCAAATTTATAGAGAATTAATTTCCTACAAGTTTTATTTATTAGGTGTACAAAATGAAACTCAGCCACAGGGTAAATTTGAATTTTGTAGATTTTAGCCGAGTTTCATTTTGCACCTAATAACTCCCTCAGAGTGGGGCATAATCGTAATCCCAGAAAAAAGTTTTTAAATGATAATTTAATATTTAAAAAAAATGAGAGAATTGTAATTTTTAAAAAGATTTTCGACAAAATCGTTATTTTTTTCTCTTTTTTGAGAATTGATTACGACTACGCCCTCAGAGATAATTTTGGCAGGATCAGAAGAGATCTGAAGATCTTAAGACTCCTGATGACTCTTTTAGTAAACTTTTTTCTGTTTCAATGTTATACTATTGTTATTCAGACTTCCCTTTAATCGAGGAAGTTCGGTTCGAAGAAACGCCTTTTGAAATAAGAAGAGGAGAGGGAAGAAGAAGGAAAAAAAAAGTCCTCAATCCCCTACCTGCTTTTGTGCCTTCAGTGGCCATATTGAATGTTGCAATACGAAGTGTGTTAACTAAAACAACTGGGTTACTCTTTTTCTTTCTTTTTATAGTTAAAAATATTTTCACTTAAAATAATTAATTAGAGAAAGAGAAGCTGAGTTAATTAAAAGAGGTTTTTTTTATATTTATAATGACAACGTCACGGAATTTATAAATAGTTTGTAATTGACAAAAACTTTATAATGTAAGTACATTTTTTTAAATAACTTTTTTTACAAGTTAAAACTTGTTAATTTTTATAAAAAATTGTCAAAGCAGTCTATGCAGACAATTTTCAGAAAAATCTTTAATTCTAAATAGTGATGGATAGAAAAAAAAGTTTCAATTTTTTGTTTTTGTCCTTCATTTTTAAAATATTAAATTGCAACAGTGACCTTCAAATTTAATGTTTGCCAAGAGAAATTTGTAAAAGCTAGGAAGTGATTGGAGACATTTTTGTTCAATAGAAAATTTAGAAAGAAAAATTGTTTCTAAAATGATAATTTTATAGAACACAAAATGAATTTAAAATTTTTTTTCTTGACGTTTTAAACTCAATATTAAGCCATATAATATCATAGTTACCATAATTTAGTATCGAAGGCCTCAAATCTTAAAATGCCATTTTTTGGCATTTTATATCCTGAGCTACATCTTAAAAAAAGCCAAAAGTTAATGAAAAACCGCAATTTAAAATTGAAGGTCACCAAATCTCTGTTGAAATGACATTTTTTATGGCATAAATTCAAAACCTGAGCTATATCTTAAAATGAAGCCAAAAGTTAATGAAAAACCGCAATTTAAAATTGAAGGTCACCAAATCTCTGTTGAAATGACATTTTTATGGCATAAATTCAAAACCTGAGCTATATCTTAAAATGAAGCCAAAAGTTAATGAAAAACCGCAATTTAAAATTGCAGGTCACCAAATCTCTGTTGAAATGACATTTTTTATGGCATAAATTCAAAACCTGAGCTATATCTTAAAATGAAGCCATAAAGTTAATGAAAAACCGCAATTTAAAATTGAAGGTCACCAAATCTCTGTTGAAATGACATTTTTATGGCATAAATTCAAAACCTGAGCTATATCTTAAAATGAAGCCAAAAGTTAATGAAAAACCGCAATTTAAAATTGCAGGTCACCAAATCTCTGTTGAAATGACATTTTTTATGGCATAAATTCAAAACCTGAGCTATATCTTAAAATGAAGCCATAAAGTTAATGAAAAACCGCAATTTAAAATTGAAGGTCACCAAATCTCTGTTGAAATGACATTTTTTATGGCATAAATTCAAAACCTGAGCTATATCTTAAAATGAAGCCATAAAGTTAATGAAAAACCGCAATTTAAAATTGAAGGTCACCAAATCTCTGTTGAAATGACATTTTTATGGCATAAATTCAAAACCTGAGCTATATCTTAAATGAAGCCATAAAGTTAATGAAAAACCGCAATTTAAATTGAGGTCACCAAATCTCTGTTGAAATGACATTTTTTATGGCATAAATTCAAAACCTGAGCTATATCTTAAAATGAAGCCATAAAGTTAATGAAAAACCGCAATTTAAAATTGAAGGTCACCAAATCTCTGTTGAAATGACATTTTTTATGGCATAAATTCAAAACCTGAGCTATATCTTAAAATGAAGCCATAAAGTTAATGAAAAACCGCAATTTAAAATTGAAGGTCACCAAATCTCTGTTGAAATGACATTTTTTATGGCATAAATTCAAAACCTGAGCTATATCTTAAAATGAAGCCATAAAGTTAATGAAAAACCGCAATTTAAAATTGCAGGTCACCAAATCTCTGTTGAAATGACATTTTTTATGGCATAAATTCAAAACCTGAGCTATATCTTAAAATGAAGCCATAAAGTTAATGAAAAAACCGCAATTTAAAATTGCAGGTCACCAAATCTCTGTTGAAATGACATTTTTATGGCATAAATTCAAAACCTGAGCTATATCTTAAAATGAAGCCATAAAGTTAATGAAAAACCGCAATTTAAAATTGAAGGTCAAAATCTCTGTTGAAATGCATTTTTATGGCATAAATTCAAAACCTGAGCTATATCTTAAAATGAAGCCATAAAGTTAATGAAAAACCGCAATTTAAAATTGCAGGTCACCAAATCTCTGTTGAAATGACATTTTTTATGGCATAAATTCAAAACCTGAGCTATATCTTAAAATGAAGCCATAAAGTTAATGAAAAACCGCAATTTAAAATTGCAGGTCACCAAATCTCTGTTGAAATGCCATTTTTTATGGCATAAATTCAAAACCTGAGCTATATCTTAAAATGAAGCCATAAAGTTAATGAAAAACCGCAATTTAAAATTGCAGGTCACCAAATCTCTGTTGAAATGCCATTTTTTATGGCATAAATTCAAAACCTGAGCTATATCTTAAAATGAAGCCATAAAGTTAATGAAAAACCGCAATTTAAAATTGAGGTCACCAAATCTCTGTTGAAATGACATTTTTTATGGCATAAATTCAAAACCTGAGCTATATCTTAAAATGAAGCCATAAAGTTAATGAAAAACCGCAATTTAAAATTGAAGGTCACCAAATCTCTGTTGAATGCCATTTTTATGGCATAAATTCAAAACCTGAGCTATATCTTAAAATGAAGCCATAAAGTTAATGAAAAACCGCAATTTAAATTGAAGGTCACCAAATCTCTGTTGAAATGCCATTTTTATGGCATAAATTCAAAACCTGAGCTATATCTTAAAATGAAGCCATAAAGTTAATGAAAAACCGCAATTTAAAATGAGGTCACCAAATCTCTGTGAAATGACATTTTTTATGGCATAAATTCAAAACCTGAGCTATATCTTAAAATGAAGCCATAAAATTCATCAAAAACCACAATTTAATATCAAATGGACCAAAATCTCAATTTTTTTAGTGGCCAAAATTTCAAATTCTTACATTTAGCTCAAAATTTTGCCTAGAGTTCATTTAGAAAACATAATTTATTATTGAGGACCCCAAATTTGTTGAAATGCCATTTTTTATGGCTTCTATGTGGCTGAATTTTAAGCTAAAAAGTTAAGTTAAGCCAGAATTTAATACCGGTAGGCTATAATTCAGTAAAATTCCATTTTTTATTTCTTCAAATTTAAATTCTTACATAAATGAAGCTATAAAATTCCATCAAAAACCACAATTTAATATCAAAAGGACTTAAAATGTTCGATTGCCTTTTTATGTTCATCAAATTGTAATATTTGGCTCAAAAATAAGCAAAATCTTAATTGGATTGAAATACATAAATTATATTAGTTATGTCCTGCTTAAAATTAAGCCTGAATTCACATTATTCTGTAGGAATTTTTATATTGTAGAAAGTGGGCAAAGACGAGGGTTTTGTGAAGAAACATGTTCAAGGTTTGGCCATATTGAGAGAATTTTGATAAGGAATAATGGATTTTGTAAAAAAAAAGTTTTTGGAAGTCTCTTTTATCATGAAAAGATGAATAAGATTTTTCGATATTATTTGGGATTATGATTAATATTTACACTTAAGAGTAATGATTATGATTATTTTCAGATGAAATCGATACTACTTTTGTGTATATTGCCAATCTGTCTGAGTCACCATTTATGTGATTATTCACATTATTGGTCGAACGAGAAAGAGACTTGCCTTCCATGCTCGAAATGTCCGAATCATCAGATTACAGTGAAGCCGTGCCAGGCGCATCAGAATACGATCTGTAAATCAGTTTCCAAGTTTGACCTTCCTTGGAAAAAAGAACATCATAAAGCAACGATTCACTTTGAGACTGATAACGTCGACGACTACGATGACGATATCTACAAAGATATCTTCAGCAAACATATGGACCCATCTGGAAAGCCTCTTAAGCACTCGAGGAATTTCGAAAAGCAACGTATAAACGACAAATTCCTTTCATGGGATGATGACAAAAAGAGTCAAAAGCACAAAAAACATTATGAATTTAAAGGCTCAAAACATCAAAAATTTGACATCTTCAATGACGAAGATGAAGATACAAAATACAGAGGGAACAATCACAAAAAGAATGTTCACCGAGTCAAACTTGAGGATGAAGACATCCTCAAGCAATGGTTGATCCAGTCTAAAAAGCAATTTAAAATTAAAAAAGACAAAATGTTGAAAAACTTAAAAGAAGAGAAAGATGGAGACGATGGAGATGAATGGGATTACAGTAATTACAACGACGACTGGGAAGACGATGACGATGATACTGATTTCAACAGTGATGATTGGGATGACGACTACAGCGATGAAGATGATGATCCTCAGGAGAAAAAGATCAAATTGAACTATCCGCTTCATAAAAATGACAAAAAGATGGAAAATTCGCATAGATCGCCAAAAAGAAAAGAAGCAAAGCAGCTTTCTGATATAGATGAGGATTTATTTAAAGATTTGATTAAAAATGAAGATGGAGATTTGGACGTTTCGACACTTTTATCGAATAAAAGGGAGTTTGCGTATAAGTCGTCGCCTTCGGTTTTAGGGAAGCCTTCGATTTCTGAGATTATCGGACAGGTGAAGGACCCGCAGGAGCTTATCAAGCAAGGCCGGAACGTGATTTATGAGAAGTCTAAGATAAGCGTGATGCCAATTTCGAAGGAGATCAACGACGCCGATGTTATTTCTGTTCCGTTTACAGCGGCTGAACGGTTCGTCTGGGATTGGCAAGCGTTGGCGCTTTGCTCCGCTCTTTTCGCCTGCCTCGTCTTCTTCATCGTCGTCATCTCATACACCATCCTCAACGCTCGTCAATGGAAAAGAGTCAAACGAAACTACAGCACAGGTAATCAAATCAAAAACCAAAAAGATTTTTCATTTTTGTTACAGAGCTTGAAGAAATGTCGACGAAAATCGCTCTCATGCAGCCAACTCTAGAAGCAGTCATCGCAGAAAACCCGACAAAAATCGAAAGCACACAAAAGCACTGATTAAACAACAAATTTTTTTTAATGTTCTAAAACTTTAAAATTCCTTTATTCTGTGATAATTTTTTGGGCCTTCTCAAATTTGCTGTAAAAATTTTGTGCCTTACATTCTTAGTTATAAACGTACTAACTTAAGCTTTATTGTAATTTAAACGACTAACCGGTCTTTCAAAAGGGAATGGGATTTTTTTAGCTGTAATTAAAGCGACTTTGTTTATGTGCCACCTTTTTGTAATTTTAAGTTTTTGGCTGAACGATGGTACTTTTAGAAATTAAGTTATTTATCATAAGCGGGGGATGGTGTATTCAGGTTTACGTACTTAATAAATTTTTAACTAATTGTTTTATTTTTAATACATTTCGATATCTTCTGAGACGCTGGCTGTTGTTGTTATTTCTTCTTCACCAATGAGCTCGCCGAGTTCTCCACGAGATGACATTGACTTCATTACTGTTGTTGTAGCACTTCCCGTAACTTCTTCGCTCTCGCTTTTTTCGGTGAAATCGCTGAATGAGCTCGCTTGCTCAAGATCGATGAACTCTTCCGATTCGACTATTTTTGGATATGACTTTTCGACGAAGGATTCAAATTTGGATTTATCAGCTGTTCTTTCTCTCAGAGTGTCTTTTGAGATTTTTTTAATTTTTTGCGGACGGAGTTCTTCACGTAAGTCCATTGCTTGGGAGAACGCTTTTTTCTCCAGGTCGCTGTAATCGTGAAGTCGAGGATCTGCGGTGATCCATTTTGATTTTATCACGTCGTCTAAACTGATTCTATCGTGGCTGTTTGGCTCCAGCATAAAGGCGACGATGTTCACCACCTCTGGAGAAACAGATTTCAAAACGTTGCTTTTAAACGCATAATTTTTATTCATCTGCGTCAACCACAAATCTGTCAAATTATCCGCTTTAAACGGAAATATCCGATTGAGCATGACGAAAAGAACAACGCCTAAAGCCCAAATGTCAGACAATTTCGGATTGTAGGGAATCCCTTTTAAAAGTTCGGGTGAAGCGTACGGCAAAGAGCCGCAAAACGTCGACGAAAGTAAATGCTTTCCTTTATGATCCACCGAAAAACGAGAAAAACCGAAATCTGCTAGTTTAACATTATGGTTGGATGTTATCAAAATATTTTCGCATTTTATGTCTCTATGAGCGATATCTATCGTATGTAAATAAATCAAAGCGACTGCTATCTGCCTGAACCATATTCGACATATTTTTTCCTTCAGAGCTCCATGTGTGACAAGATAATCGCACAAATTTCCATATTCTGCTTGTCTAGAAAAGAAATAAGAAAAACTTTTTAAAAAAATATTACCTCATAAATATCATATATTTGGTCCCTCTTTGTAATGTGCTATGGACATGGATGATATGAGGGTGGCTTAATTTGGTTAAAATGTTGAGTTCGCGCGCGAGAAATTTGGTGGTGAACTCCTTCGGCATTTTGTCCGATTTGATCAACTTGCAGGCAAGTTGGACTTTTGGTTTTTGGGAAATTCGTCGATGTCGGCTTTCGTCTGGTATGAAACTGAATAAACTTTCGAAAACGAGCCTTCAGCTATGCGATGATGAATCGTATATCCTCGCTGGGCGAGAAGAAACTTGTCACTACTATCCAGCGCAAAGTCGACCATTTTAAAAATTTTAATTTTCATATGCTTATTTTTTTCCCCCACATATGTCCTCGAGATCAAGCATATTTGGCAAAATTTTAAGTAAAATGTATTTACACTATTCTAAAATATAGGTGAGTGGAAAATTTGAGACAGAAAAGTGGATTATTTTTCAGAATAATGTCAACATCGGCTAAGGGTAGATCGGAAAACACAGGTGGCATTACCATCTCAGATGAGAAGCTGCTGAAAGAAAAAGGATACTATTTCATCCGCCAGCTTGGTATTTATGCAGACTACTAAGCTCATCTTATTCTTTATTCTTAGGAGAAGGGTCCTACGCCAAAGTTTACCTTGCGAACCAAATCAGGCATGATAAAAACGACCTGACGCTGCATGCAAAGTGATCAACACAAAGCGAGCCCCGAAAGAATTCGTCGCGAAATTTTTACCGAGAGAGCTCGACATTTTAGGAAAAGTCCTACATCCTAATATCGTCCATATTCATGCCATATACAGCAGGAGCAGTAAATATTTGATCTTTATGAGGTAAATAATTAAAAAACGAAAGTAAGATTGTAAAGTTTTATTTAGATATGCAGAAGTTGGAGATTTGCTTGACTATGTATTGGAGAAAGGTGAACTGGGCGAGAATATAAGTAAAGTCTGGTCGTATCAATTGGCCCTGGCAATACAATACCTTCATACAATGCAAGTCGCACATAGAGACATAAAATGCGAGAACATTTTGATAACAAACAACTTCAATGTGAAATTGGCGGATTTCGGATTCGCTCGATTTGTCGTCGACAGTAATGGAAAGCCGACGACGAGTACGACATACTGCGGGTCGCTAGCGTACGCATCTCCTGAGGTCTTAAAAGGGAAGCCGTATTATCCTAAGTGCTGCGACGTATGGTCTTTGGGAATCGTTATTTATATTATGCTGAATAAAAGTATGCCGTTTAACGACGGGAATATAAAAGTTCTGTATAAGCAGCAAGTTCAGCGGCAGTGGAAGTTTCGGAATCGGATTCTACCGACGTTGAGTGGAAGCGCGGTTCAGATAGTGAATAAGTACTTGAGCCTGATTATAGAAAGAGGCTCACAATCGGGCAAGTCGTGAAGGAAACCTGGTTCGACGACCACGGGCTCGAGATGACCGAAGAAGAACGCGAAGCACTCGAAGCCGCCGCGAAAACACAGCCGTCGTCCGGAAGATACACTTTCGAAGAAAAAGATAACAATTTCGTCTTAATGAGTAAAGATCGTGAGCCATACCAGAGCCTTACAAAGACCAAAGGAAGCGCACAACGTTCTTCATCGGCTACCCCTTCAGCGCGTGAATCGACGCCAAAAAATCTCATTCAAAGACAACCTGAAGAAGAAGCGCTTCGAACTATGACAGCAGTCGACAGCGAACAATTCGATTAAATCATCACACAAAGTCCCTACTCCACATTTGACACGTAATTCTACTTTCGAGAAAAAAAAAAATTAAAAAACTCATATGTACTAAAATTTTCTGAAAAACATAATTTTTTATTATGAAAAATGATAGTCCAATATAAATCCTATAAAAATTAAGGTTCTGGAATCGTCAACTTTAGACATTTTCTTTTTTTGAGGGTTAGAAGGCGTGAAACTTCATCTGGCTCATTCATTACACTCATAGGTACCTTCAAAAATTTATTTTAGACAAAAAAAGATAAAAAATTAAACTACCTTTAGTTCGCTGACTTTATTTTCTTTTTGTGAAGTCTCAATTAGAACGTAATTTGTGGAAAAATCGTGATAGATCCGAGAATCGTTAACTAGGATGACAACATGGTCGACCCTTAAAAAATATTGAAGGAGAATAAAAAATGCGGACGGCATAACTCGCTGAAAAATTGGTTAAAATTTTAAAAAAACTTTTTTTAAATTACAATTCTGACTGTGCAGACGGCGATTCCATTGTCGTGAAGTTCATCTTCAAAAAGAGTTAACTGCCTATAAAGTAAAATTTCTTCTTTTTGTCTAAGTTTATCCATGTCGATGACATCTTCTGTCTCCTCAGCTTCCCAACCGTCAAACGTTCCTTTATAGTCAGTTTGAAACGTCCAGTCAAAATCTGCGACTTTATGTTCAACTAATCCAGTATCTTCTCTGTAGTTTTATATCATAAAAAGAATTTAAAATATGAATTTTTTACCGAGCTTTTTTCCAACTGTCGGAACAAGCGATTTTGACCGCCATGCTGTCCGGCTTGACGAGTTTTAACGCGTCGAAAGCGTTGAACTCGATCGTACGTCCTGATTTGTGGAGCAACTGTAGAGTGTTGTTCGGGAAAACCATTTCAGGTAAATGGCTCAATTTGAGATCGTTAGTGAACCTGAAAATTAATGTTCAAACGGAAAAAGAAAATGTAGGATACTTACCGACAAAATGCGCAATCTGAAGTACCAGCCTCGCAGGTACATTTCGACGGCAAAATATGACTGCTTCGACATCGGACTGTCCAGTCTAGAAAAATATGTTCTTCTAATTTTCCTAAAGATTCCATTTTCTGAAATGTTAAAAATTTTTAGAATAGAGCTGTGAGCAAACAGAGAATGGAGAAAGAACAAAAAAAGGCGTTGTTTTTCTGTCGAAAAAGAAGGGTAAATTTCTTAAAATCAGGTAAAAATGGTCGCTCTCACCAAAAAAATGAGAAAAACTGCCAGGAACAGGAGAAGAGGTAATTTCTAGGGCAAAAAATCAAGAAAAACGCATGAAAACTTCTTAAAAAAGGTGGTTTTGTGGTCAATAAACCGTGAAAAGGGTTTATCCAGTGGGAGAATTTCTCAATAGTGAGAGCTCAACGCAAAAAGGGCTTTTTTTGGCCAAAGGATCGAGGAAAACGAGCAAAAATATAATTAAATCCAGGGTTTTGAGAAAAAGCTCAAAAAAACCGAGGAAAATAGACAAAAAGGCATCTTAAGATGGAAAAAACTTATTCCAATCCAAGAGGTTTAATTTTCACCCAAGCTTTCAAAGATAATTTCGCAAACAAGGAAGTTTTCTATTATAAAATAAAAACATTTTTCCAAATACAAAAGGACAGGAAGAAAAAACAGGATGTACAAGTTATAATTCATTTTACAAATGATTAAAATCTATTTAAGTAGAGCATGGCTTCATTTCAACATAAGCGATGAAGGGTGAGCTTATTTTTCTTATTCCGATTCTTCTGGGATGTTCTTCGCAGAAACACTTTCAAGAAGAGTTCAGCTGGAAAAATATCGATTACGAATTTCAAAATGCGGCAGAAAAACAAGAAGCGATTGATACAGGAGCGTATGTTGCGGGAAATAGTTTGATTTCAAGTATAGACAGATGGGGAAATAAATTATTTTTGGCGATTCCTCGCCTTAAAAATGGGGTACCATCAACTTTAAATTATATAAGCGTCACAGGTTTGTGTTCTTTCGCTTGGATATCCTTTTTAATTAATTTTTTTAGATGTAGGTACCAAGTCACCAAGGATGAAACCGTATCCAAGCTGGGAAATGAATGAAAATGTGAATAAAACGTCAAAGAAGAAAAAAATGATTTCGATAATAAGTGTCCATGTTGACAAATGCAATCGCCTTTGGGCTTTAGACACTGGGATATCTGAAGAATTGAATTCAAGAAAAGTTGAATCGACGCCATCGTTGTTTATATCATTTGACCGACGATAAACTTGAAAGAAGATACCCATTTAAAGATGAAGACTACAAAGATGATTCGCGTTTTACAAATTTAGTCGTCGAGCATGCCCATGGAAACTGCGAGCATTCCTTCGCTTATGTCGCAGACTCGAAAAACGGACTTTAGTCTACAACTGGGATTTAAACAAATCGCATTTTGTCCGCCATAACTATTTTTCATTTGAGCCGATCTGGGGAAATGTTAAGACGAGCTCAGGAAAAGAGATGCAGATAAATAACGGGATACAGGGTATGGCGTTGACGATGATGAACCGAGATGGATACAGGGAGCTTCTATTTCATCCTCAGGCTGGCATCAACGAATACAGCATTTCGACCAAAGTACTTCAGAACAAAACACAAAGCAGGACGATGATTTCAGATTTTCATTTGATGGGCGAAAGAGGGAAAAACATGCAGTCTTCTGCGAGCGTCTATGATCAGGAAACTGGCGTACTATTTTATACAGCATTCGTCAAGAATAGCATCGCATGCTGGAACTCTTTTCGGTAAATCAAAAAAAGGCTTTCCTAAATTAATATAACTTACCGACCTTTCTAACATTGGGAACTTTAAATGTTGATTCCGCATTATCGGCAGACATGCAAGCTCCTTTTTTGATATGGCACTTGTGATAATTGAGAACACGGAAATTTATCTCGACAGCTTAATCCATTATTTATCAAGTAAAAATTGGTTTCCCCAAATAATCAGTCTATAAAAAAGATAGGTAGTGGAACACCCAATATTCCAGTAATTTTCTTTGGTTTATTCGACAAGAATACTATTTTTACCCAATTCTCAGGCTCTCCTCTATTTTTTGGGTAAAAACCACATTATCATAACATTTTTGCTCGTTTTCTTTCGTTTTTTGGCCTAGAAAACCCAATTTTACAACATTTTTGCACATTTTCCGGCTCTGTGGCTGGTGGGTTCAGTCTTGGACTTTCACCACGGAGACCGGGGTTCGATCCCAGGTTGGGTATAGGGATTTTTGGTTGGAAGTTAAATTCCAATTAAAAATATCCTTCTACAAAATCTGTGGATAATTTAGTTAGGCCACTCCTCTGGTAGTTGGCCCGAAAAAAGGGCGCCACGGCATTATGGCGAAAGCCCCGCCTGGGTCCAACCCCCCTCCCTCTTTGTAAAGGCCTGTGACTAATACAAGTAACAAAAAAGAGTAGATTAACCAATAGGAAGAGTAAGCCTCTTGCTCATTGGTTATATCTACTTCTTTAAAAAAAAAAAAAAAAAAAAAAAAAAACTATTTTCACCCAATTCTCAGGCTCTCCTCTATTTTTTGGGTAAAAACCACATTATCATAACATTTTTGCTCGTTTTCTTTCGTTTTTTGGCCTAGAAAACCCAATTTTACAACATTTTTGCTCATTTTCCTAGTATTTCAATAGATTTTTTAAGCCTTTTTCTCGTTTAATTGGCCAAAAACACCTTGTTTTATCCATTTTCTAACAATTTTCGATAATTTTTGCCCTAGAAAACCCCTTTTCATGGTTTCCAAGGTGTTTTTCTCTATATCTTAAGAAAGTAAGAAAATGCGGCTAATAAAGAGGCTTTAAAAAAAAAAATCCAAGATTTTGGTTATCCCACTGCTGATCTGGGTTATCCCACTTCTGATCTGGGTTATCCCACTTCTGATATCGGTTATGAACCCTTTTTACCCAATTTTAATGAGTTTCACAAATTTCGTTGGCCAAGAATCACCCTTTCCACTGATTTTAATCATTTTTGCTTGTATTGACCTTTTTTAAAAGATTAAATTTTCAAAAAACGCCTATTTAAACCCAATTTTCTTAGGTCCTCTACATTTTTTTGTACTTTTACCCTGTTTTCGGAAGTTTATCACATACCTTTGACCAAGAGCAACCTTTTTACCCGATTTCAAGGAATTGTCAACCAGTTTTTCTACCAAAAAACAACCCTTTCAACAGATTTTTGTTGGATTTCCTTAAATCCTCTAAGTAGCCACCTTGTTTTCGCACTTTTAAGGGCAAAATTGCCTTATTTACGGAATTTGAGGGGCAAAGCCTATAAAATTCTATGTACATCCCCATTGGTGGCCACCTTGTTGAATTTTTATGGTGAAAATGGCCCTTTTTGCAAGATTTTTGGGTACTTTCCCAGATCTTCAGGGAGGATTTCGGGGTTTCCCTAGGCATTTCAGTGGCAAGCCTATAAAATCCTGTGTACAACTCCTTAAGTTTTAGCCAGGGAAGATAAATGCAAGTTGTTTTAGGGGTGAAGACTTCACGGCGAAGCGCCATCAGGTCATCGACGTTTTCGACCGCCATCCAAACTCATATCCGGCTGATATCCGTCTCGACGCGAACGGGACACTTTGGATTCTGAGCAACCATCTCGTCGACTTCATGTTCGACAAGCCCGACAATAAAATCCTCTACAGGATCCACACGGGAATACCACGGCATGTCATCAGGGGTACACTTTGTGACGAACTATAAATTAAAATAAATACCTGATTTTAAAATCTAAACAATTGTGAGGCCCATGATAAAACTTAGATGATAGGAATCAAACTTTTTTCGCTCAACAAAACAAAATAACCTTTTTATGCGGTTACAATAAACTATTGCGCCATTTTTAAAAAATTGTAATGACATGCTCGGAAGTTTCTAAATTCCTAAAATGAGCCTACTATGGGCTCCGTCCGTTTAATAGTTTCTGAGAAGGAATAAAACGAGAAAATCACAATTTAGACCATATCTCCTAAAATATTGTTCTATGGAAATAATCAGTCATTTTCTGTAGAAAATTGGACATAGATTAATTTTGTGCTTCTTTATCTTGCTGGGGTCAGTGGTTGCCGGGTTATTTGATTTTTATGTCAAAATCTTCATAGGATCAAAAACTGTCCAGTGTAGCGAGACTTTATCAGAGATGGGCAAAATCTTAATCATGAATATGATTAAGATTTTAATCATAGGAATATTTTTCTGTGATTAAGAATAAGATTAAAATCTTAATCACAGAGATGATTAAGAATAAAATCTTAATCACAGAGATGATTAAGAATAAAATCTTAATCACAGAGATGATTAAGAATAAATCTTAATCACAGAGATGATTAAGAATAAAATCTTAATCACAGGAATTCTGTGATTAATCACAGGAAAATAACGATTAATCATTTGAATTTGGGATTAATTAAGGAAAATAATGATTAATCATTGGAATTTGGGATTAATTAAGGAAAATAATGATTAATCATTGGAATTTGGGATTAATTAAGGAAAATAATGATTAATCATTGGAATTTGGGATTAATTAAGGAAAATAATGATTAATCATTGGAATTTGGGATTAATTAAGGAAAATAATGATTAATCATTGGAATTTGGGATTAATTAAGGAAAATAATGATTAATCATTGGAATTTGGGATTAATTATTATTAAGGAATTATTATATAGGATTAATTAAGGAAAAAGCTTGATCAATCATCAGAAAATTGTGTAATCACAGGAATCTGTGAATATTGTCACCTCTGATCACAATTTACTCTCAATTACTAAAACTCAAAATCTATCAATCTCTAACACTCCAAAATTTTAATTTTACAACTCCAAAAATTTATAATATTTCAAATACATATTTGGTTTGTCAAAATTAATTAAAGCGTAAAGTATAAAATTATTCCAATAATCCCTAAATTTATAATTCATAAAATAATAAGCAAACTTCAGTTGAACTACCATAACTATTAATAATCCATATTGTCAGTTTAATTTTTCAAAAATTTTGTTTGCCAATATTATAAATTTTGGATTTTTACACAATTTTCTGATGATTGATCAAGCTTTTTCCTTAATTAATCCCAAATTCCAATGATTAATCATTATTTTCCTTAATTAATCCCAAATTCCAATGATTAATCATTATTTCCTTAATTAATCCCAAATTCCAATGATTAATCATTATTTTCCTTAATTACTCCCAAATTCCAATGATTAATCGTTATTTTCCTATGATTAATCACAGATTTCCTGTGATTAAGAGTTTAATCACAGACTTCCTGTGATTAATCACAGATTTCCTGTGATTAAGAGTTTAATCACAGATTTCCTGTGATTAAGAGTTTATTCTTAATCATCTCTGTGATTAAGATTTTATTCTTAATCATCTCTGTGATTAAGATTTTAATCTTATTCTTAATCACAGAAAAGTATTCCTATGATTAAAATTATCATAATAAAATATTCCTGCCCATCTCTGGACTTTATGTTTATTACTTTTTGTTGGAAATTTAATTTAGAATATTTTTGAGCTAAATGATTATCGCTCTAAACCTCCTAGTTTTTGAGATATTTGATAAAAACCGATGAAAATCGCATTTGACCCCCCCAAATCGGTCTTTTGTACCGTTTTTGTGTTTGTTTTCAATAAGGCACCTAAAAAAAGTTCTAGCGCTGCCTAAAAAGACGTAAATTGAAAGTTTTGGGTCTAATTGACCCCTACAATGTCTGGGCCCAGATTTATGGCAACCATCTCTTGAGGGTATGACAATTACTTTCTTGAGATCATTAAGACTCACAGTAAGGCGACCAGATAGAAAATTCTGTCAAAATATAAATTGAAAGGTTCGGGTCAAATTGACCCTACAATTTCTGGACCTATTTATGACAACCATCTCTCGAGGGTATGACAATAACTTTGTTAAGATCATTAAGACTTGCAGTAAGGCCAACAGATGGGATATTCTACCATACCATAAATTGAAAGTCAAGGGTCAAATTGACCCCATCCGAACCTATTATGAAAACTATCTATCGAGGGTATGAAAAGAACTATCTTTTAAGTTAAAATATGAATTAAAGACTCATTCATGAGATAAATTTAATCTATAGATATCTGAACCAGTAGGCGTTGAAACATAAAAAAAGGTAAGTTGTAAAAATTTATTTTCATCACAATTTATTTGTCTAGTCGACAAATCGGGTTTTCTTGTATCATCGATAATTGAACTTTGGGTCCCACTAAATCACGAATGTTGTTAAACTGATATTTGATCATGGCCGGACGTTCTAGGAGAGGCCCCAAGCGATGACGTTGACGCCAGAAGGAAGGCCCATCGGAAGAAGCATCTCAGGGCGGAACATTCCAGAATTGCCAACTTCAATCCACTTAGAAAGTCCAGGGTGGAAACAGAAGATTTCCATACTTGGTTCTGTATATGGATTGTAGGCAGGTTTAAATTCTAGTTCTGTTATTCCTAGTTTTCCGAAGAAACTATGAATGACACCGATCAAATCGCCGAGTGTCAAATTATAATCAGCGATGAATCCTTCAACTTGATGAAACTCAGCCAAATGAGTAGCGTCAAGCGTTTCGTTCCTGAAGACTTTATCAATGCTGAACATTTTCACCGGTTTAAACTCATTTTGGGCCAAAGCGTACAAAAATCGGGCGCTGTTAGCTGTCGTGTGGGTCCGCAGAATGTTCTTTTTGGCTTCGTCGATTGACCAATCGTAGTTGTAACCACGGGAACCAAATTTTCCTTTACTGTGGACTTCTTTGACGCATTTGATATATTCTTCAGGGACTTTACTTAAATTTGATTCTTTGGGGAAGTCTAGAAAGAAGGTGTCATGCGCATCTCTGGCTGGATGTTGCTGCGGCTGAAATAAAGCGTCGAAATTCCAAAATGAATTTTCTACGTAGCTTTTAGTGTCCATTTCGCTGAAACCCATTTCGATAAAGATTTTTCTAAATTCGTCTCTTACTTTCATCAACGGATGAAGAGCTCCAGGTACAGGAGGGACACCCATGGCTTCAAAATTGTAGTTTTTAAATTCCAAGTTTTTCCAGGATCCACTTTCTATCATCTCTGCTGTAAGTTCGGTTTCCTGTTTGGAAAGGCCTGAATTGAATTCTTTGCCTTTTTTAACGTTGAAGATGGTCATCGAGGTTTCTTTGATCAATTTTCGTTTTTTAAACTCGGTTTTCTTTTCATCCGTGATTTTTGCATAGTTTTTAGATTTTATCGACTCTAGGTTTTCTTTGACTTCATCTTTGACTGAATCGACAGCCAAAGTTATGATGTTTCCAGCAGCTTTTTTGACCCAGTTGTTCGCCATTGCTTTACTGAAGCCTATTTTGGCGTTTTGCACTGATTTCATTATGTCAGGCAAGGGAACTTCATTTTTTTCTTTGACGTAATTAAACACGAGAACCTCGTAACTTCCGTTTTCGACGATCCATTTCCCTTCTTCGGTCAACTCCCAATTTGTAACAGGAACATTTTCAACCTCTATGACGTCACCGCGCGATTTAAGGCTGTTAATCTGCCCAATGACAAAATCATGGCTTTGCTTCAACTCATCTGCAAGCTCCAAACTACTCAGAGGGTCTTTTATACGCAATTTTTCCAAAATTTGTATTAAAACTGTGTCCTCCATAAGAAACAATTAAATTATTTACTATACCTTATCGGCTTTTAGCAATATACGAAAGCCACGAGGATATTTGTGAAAAGATAACAAAATTATAACCTCTCGAAAACTTTGTTCATAGACTAACAAAAACAAAAGCAACTAGTGCCCCAAGCGTATAAAAACTCAACTGTTTTAAGATAGTGTGATAGACCAGTATTTTGTCAATGTTCCTTGAAAATCTTACCTCAATCAAATTACAAAGGAAACCTGAAATTCTCTTTAAAATTGACTAAACAAATTTCAATATTGTAGATGAAATTTCATTCCTTGATAATTCTTTCTCTCGTCTTTTCGACTTTGGGAAAGGGATGCCACAGAAGACACAAAAGAGACATTATGGACGACGTAAGATTTTATCATTTTATTATTATCTCTAATGTTTTTTAGATTCAAACTTCTTTCGACGACGCTCCAGAATGTTTAACTGAAGTGAGCCAAGAAGTTATAGAACAGTCGCAGGTCTACTACGAAGATTTCGCCAATTTGGTTTTAGGGCTTTTTGGATACGTAAGAACAGTTTGTTCCAACCGCAGAAACTGGTTTGAACCTCCTGGAGCATGCGCAGAAGGATTTGCACGTCAAAGACGTCAGATGACTTCAGTTTTGACGGCAAACTATTTCGTCGAAATCCTTCTACGCATACTCCAGAAGTTTCAAACTGCGGTTGGAACAGAGCTTATAATTGCTTCTTTTTTTTTCAGTCTTATTCAGCAAAGAAATAAAATGGCGTAAACTGCAATAATTTATTTAACGCTTAAATTCATACATTTCCTCTTTACCGTCTAACTTGTTCCGGGTATTGGTAGATTTCCGGCGATTTTATTTAGTAGATCATTCACAGAATTAAGGGCTGTGATTGGTATCTGGAATTTTGTATATCAAAATCGATGGATTTTTTAAAAATTAAATACAAACCGCAAATTCACTGTCGTGATTGCCAGTTCCTGAAAAGCAAATAAATAAATAAGATATTAGGTGTACAAAATGAAACTCGGCTAAAATCTACAAAATTCAAATTTACCCTGTGGCTGAGTTTCATTTTGTACACCTAATAAATAAAAATTGTAGGAAATTTAATTCTCTTTAAATTTGCACTTAATTATTTTTTCTGCACCATTTTCGGAAAATAATTTTTTTTAAAATAAATTTATATTGAAAACAGTGCGTCCTAGAGAAAAATGAATAGAATAAAAATTAAAGAGAATTGAATTTCCAACTGATTTTATTTAGTGCATTTTTTCAATATCTGTAACGGTTTACGATTTACAAGCCTTTAAAAATTAACCTTCTTAATGGTTATACTTCAATAACCTTCTAACACGGAGAAGGTCAACTTTTGATGGACTTTAACGCCTAAATGTTCAAAATTTTGAAAAAATGAACTACTAGGTGTACAAAATAAAACTCGGCTAAAATCTACAAAATTCAAAACCCTGTGGCTGAGTTTCATTTTGTACACCTAATAAAATTTAGAAATTATAATAGGAAGATATGAGGTCTACCACAAAATAAAGACCAATGGTTTTTTTATTTTTTAATGGGTCTACAAAAAAACAATAACGTCGCGTTAGATCTAACAAATGCTATCTCATTTTTTATCAATAATGCTTCTGATGGTAAATTTTGTGATGAATTGAATTCTGTTGGTAGTTAATCAGTCCCTCCTGAAAAGTAGGAAAGTTTGAAGAGCTTCCAACGAAAACTTCCTTAAAGAGAAGTATCTATACAGGGTGTCCGGAAACACATGGCAAGCGTCTGGGAGAGCGTTAAAAAGTGGTTTTACGAAAAAAAGTTAAATGTAAACCCCCCTTAATTTAAATCAAAGAATTTGATGGTGTAGTTTAAAATCCGCCTGGATATACAGGGTGTCCCAGACACAACCTAACTTCGTTATTTCAAATGAGAACCCCTATTTTTTATTTCAGATTCGTAATCTACGCAAAATTTCAAGTAGATTTGAGTACTCATATGACGATTTTGGACAACTTTTAAAAAATGTCAAAATTTAGCGTTTTTTGCGCTAAATCCGTTAAAATTGACCTAGGAGACTCGTTTTTTTTAATTCCACTTATTTTTTCCCGAAGAATCCAACTGTCTCAAATTTGAGCATCTTCGCATTCTGCATCACGAGATTTCGTCGCTAATGGCCTTTTTTCAAGTTAACTCCAAATTTTCTTCAAAAATGGAAATTAGCGATTTGATGACGGAATTTTTTTTGATGCATAAACACAAAAGACGCTGTAGCTCTTTCAAAATTTGTGGTCGAAAGAAAAATTCCTTTCAACAAGTGCTAATTTCATTTGAACTAAAATTTGGGTTCTAACTTGAAAAAAGGCCATTAGCGACGAAATCTCGTGATGCAGAATGCGAAGATGCTCAAATTTGAGACAGTTGGATTCTTCGGGAAAAAATAAGTGGAATTAAAAAAAACGAGTCTCCTAGGTCAATTTTAACGGATTTTAGCGCAAAAAACGCTAAATTTTGACATTTTTTAAAAGTTGTCCAAAATTGTCATATGAGTACTCAAATCTACTTGAAATTTTGCGTAGATTACGAATCTGAAATAAAAAATAGGGGTTCTCATTTGAAATAACGAAGTTAGGTGTGTCTGGGACACCCTGTATATCCAGGCGGATTTTAAACTACACCATCAAATTCTTTGATTTAAATTAAGGGAGGTTTACATTAACTTTTTTTTCGTAAAACCACTTTTTAACGCTCTCCCAGACGCTTGCCATGTGTTTCCGGACACCCTGTATAGGAGGGGGAAATATAAAGGAGGGGAAGTATAACGGAGGAGGAAATATAATGGAGGGAATTATAAAGGAATTTGAAATGAGATAGCATGTGTTGATCTAACGCGACGAAATTCTCTTTGTGGAAGCTAAAAAGAGGAAAAGTTTTCACCTTTTGTGTTGACATGTTCGTTCACGGTTTTCAAAATGGAGATTGGAATCTGAAATAAAAGAGTCATAAAAAAAGTTTAGTCTGTAGCCCCGACGGGAAGTTCCTTCAAGCCGGGAAATGTGATAGTTTTTCATCCATATTTTTTTCCAGTATCCAGGTAGAAAAAAATGCAAGTTTTCTCCCTGCCGGAGGAATACGAGCCTAAATTTTCTTCCATTTTTTCGCCCCTCCAAAAAAATAGTTACAATTTATTAATTAATAGCTTTGTTCTAAACGCAGTTGAAACGGGTTTCACACTCCTGGAGCTTGTGCAGAAGGATTCGTACGTCATTTCTGACGTCGGATGACTTCAGATTTGACGGAAAAACCATTTGAACGACGACGAATTTGACGTCTAAATCCATCTGCGCATTCTCCAGGAGTTTCAATCCAGTTTGCGGTTGGAACAAAGCTTATTTGGTAAAAATTTGGTTCTGCGGTTGGCGCTTTAAAACAACTTTAGACAGACCGATCTCCGCCATTTTTCCGAAATCGAATAAAACTGCAGAAAGGAAATTCTGTGAAAATAGGATGAAAATTGCGGCCGTGAAGCTGCTGTGACGGAAGGACAGACGGCACCACAGAAAACCTCATCAGTGCTATTGGTCCAATCACCAAAGAACCGAAAACTCCGTGGGTATATAAAACCGATTTTATTAGAATATTTTTGCTCGAAAATTGTTGTTTTTAGTGGTAGGGAGAAAATTGGGATGTTCATGCCCTCTCTGTGAGGCCTGACTGGGCGAAGACTTCACTTCTTTTGCCCTACTAGGAGGAAGATACATCGGGCCAGCTTCAGACAGGTGCTCTGCATTCTGGAAGACCCTCTCCCAAAAACCGGATATGGAGGGTGTTAAAGTATTAGGTGTACAAAATGAAACGCGGCTAAAATCTACAAAATTCAATTTTACCCTGTGGCTGAGTTTCATTTTGTACACCTAATAAATAAAAATTGTAGGAAATTTAATTCTCTATAAATTTGTACTTAATTATTTTTTCTAGGATGCACCATTTTCGGAAAACAATTTTTTAACTTCCTTAAAGAAGTTATTGCGATACCCTCGACGTCGGGTTTTTGGGAAGGTCTTCCAGACCCCGGAGGGTCAAATCGAATATTGATCTTTACCGATCTCAACTTTGTCTGTGGTGCCGGCCGGCCGTCCGGCCGTCCGGCTGTCCGGCCGTCCGGCCGTCCGGCTGTCCGGCGCCGTAGCATTTTTTTCCGGAACACTTTACGGCCACAGTTTTCATCCGATTTCACCAAATTTTTACACAAATTTCTTTAGCCGGTGAAGAAGAATGTAACGAGGGGGATTTTTGAATTCCGAAAAATGGCGGAGATATGTCTGTTTGAAATTTTAAAAAATTCGCTGCGGCCGAACCGTTAATCCGATTTTCACCAGATTTTCACCAATTACTCCTTATATTTTTTAAGAATTTTTGGTGCAAAAAAATTGCCACTTTTTAATTACTATTTTTATAGTAGGGAGAAATTTCGTACTTCTACCCTTTACGAGAGGCACATCCCTAGGCCAAAGAGCCCATTATTTTACCTTGACACTTAGAAAATTTTCGAAAAAAGAACTTAGAAAATTTTTCAAAAAAAAAAAAAAAAAGAAAAGAAAAAAAGAAAAAAAAAAAAAAAAAAAAAAAAGAAAAAGAAAGAAAAACCCGGAAAATTTTTCGAAAAAAAAATTTTTTTTTTTACAAAAAAAACTTAGAAAATTTTTCGAAAAAAGAACTTAGAAAATTTTTCGAAAAAAAAAAAAAAAAAAAAAAAAAAAAAAAAAAGGAAAACCCGGAAAATTTTTCGAAAAAAAAAAAAGGAAAACCCGGAAAATTTTTCGAAAAAAAAAACTGAAAATTTTTTGAAAAAAAAAAAAAGAAAACCCGGAAATTTTCGAAAAAAAAAACTTTGAAAATTTTCGAAAAAAAAAAAAAAAAAAAAAAAAAAAAAAGGGAAACCCGGAAAATTTTGGAAAAAAAAAAAAGGAAAACCCGGAAAATTTTTCGCAAAAAAGAACTTAGAAAATTTTTCGGAAAAAAAAAAAAAAAAAAAAAAAAAAAAGAAAACCCGGAAAATTTTTCGAAAAAAAAAAAAAAAAAAAAAAAAAAGGAAAACCCGGAAAATTTTCGAAAAAAAAAAAAAGGAAAACCCGGAAAATTTTTATACTTTCCCTCCCTACTACATCCCCTTCCTTATACTTCCTACTCCGTTATACTTCCCACTCCGTTATACTTCCCCCTCCGTTATACTTCCCACTCCGTTATACTTCCCACTCCGTTATACTTCCCCTCCGTTATACTTCCCACTCCGTTATACTTCCCCCTCCGTATACTTCCCCCTCCGTTATACTTCCCCCTCCGTTATACTTCCCCCTCCGTTATACTTCCCCCTCCATTATACTTCCCCCTCCGTTATACTTCCCCTCCCATATACTTCCCCCTCCGTTATAATTCCCCCTCCTATATTGTTACTTCTCTTTAAGGAAGTTCCCGTCGGGGCCAGCTCCAGACCAGTACTTTTTAAATAAATTTATCTTGAAAACAGTGCGTCCTAGAGAAAAAAATGAATAGAATAAATTAAAGAGAATTAAATTTCCAACTGATTTATTTAGTGCATTTTTTCAATATCTGTAACGGTTTACGATTTACAAGCCTTTAAAAATTAACCTTCTTAATGGTTATACTTCAATAACCTACTTACACGGAGAAGGTCAACTTTTGATGGACTTTAACGCCTAAAATGTTTAAAATTTTGAAAAAATGAACTACTAGGTGTACTGAAACTCGGCTAAAATCTACAAAATTCAAATTTACTCTGTGGCTGAGTTTCATTTTGTACACCTAATACTTCTCTTTTAGGAAATTAATATAAAAGTTTTCTTCTGTCGTGTTGGCGCTGTTCCACTGTTCTACTGTCGTGGAAAAAGCCGATTTCGTCCCAACCAAATGAGTGATCCAAGTTCATATTCTGTTTTCGCACGAACTCTGATCGTTCGTTGAAAGTAATAAAATTTTCAAGAAATGACCTTGAGGGTGTGCCATTATATAACGATTTTCCGCCCGTAGGTATGTTTCAGATGAGCAGAGAAATGACCCAAAGATAATAGCTTTGCTCAAATTAACCTTGAAATAGGTAGGTCCTTAAGTGGTTTTAAATGCTTTATGATGTGAAGAGAAAATATGAATTCACGTACAAAACTCTTGGATCTATTTCCGCTTTTAAGAAAAATGTGTCTGAAAAAATTAAAGTCTTCGCCCAGCCAGGCCACACGGAACGAGCATGAATAGCCCAAATTTCTCCCTACTATCATCAAATTCTACTTGCTGAGTATTTGGTAAAAAAGTAAAGATCGGACCAGGCCGCCAACCAACTCATCCATTTTTTTTCGACATTTCCAAGATTACAAAAAAAGGAAAATTCTGTGAAAATTGCGACTGTGAAGAGCAACCGCCGGATTGGTAAAGATCAATTATCATCAACTGGGATCTGGAAGACCCTCTCCCGAAAAACCGGACAAAGAGGGTAATCCAATATCTCTCTTTGAGAAAAATAAAAGTCACCGGATTTTCACAAGCGGTCAAGGCTTTGTCCGTGGGTTTGTTACTCATTCACGCGTTTCCTCACGCGTTTTTAAGAAATTTGGGAATTTTCTTATTTCTCCAAAGAATTTTTCCCACATTACCATTTTGTCTGTTTTTTAATAAAGGTATAAATCTTACGTTAAAAACGGGATCGAAAAGTCCTTCCCGCTTAAGTCTTTTGACGGCTGAAGCGCTAGTCGAAAGATTTTCGTTGATATCCGTTGCTGTATTCAAAACTTCGATTCCGCTTGCCGCTTTTTCAGTTCCCATTTCTTTTACAGCCACTCCGACTATACCCTTAAAAAGCATTAAAAATGATAAAAATTACTCTTTTCTTTAACTTACTTTGTCCATAACTGTTGGGGCACAATGAGCAGCTCCCACGCACAAAATGATCGCCAATTCAAACAGCATTCTGAAGGGAAAAAAATAAATTTTCTAAAATAAATTAGCCTTTTATTTGGGCGTCAGTATTACAATCGACTTTGAATAATTCACCCAATTTCTTTACGAAAACTTAATTTACAATAACCGAAATCGACTGTAATAAATTAATAATGATTTCAGAAGAAATAAATGCATTGCAATTGATAATTGATTAATAAATAAATTGCTATATTTGAGAAATTGATATAATTTTAGGTGTACAAAATGAAACTCAGCCACAGGGTAAATTTGAATTTTGTAGATTTTAGCCGAGTTTCATTTTGTACACCTAGTAGTTCATTTTTTCAAAATTTTGAACATTTTAGGCGTTAAAGTCCATCAAAAGTTGACCTTCTCCGTGTAAGAAGGTTATTGAAGTATAACCATTAAGAAGGTTAATTTTTAAAGGCTTGTAAATCGTAAACCGTTACAGATATTGAAAAAATGCACTAAATAAAATCAGTTGGAAATTAAATTTTCTTTAATTTTTATTCTATTCATTTTTTCTCTAGGACGCACTGTTTTCAAGATAAATTTATTTAAAAAAAAATTATTTTCCGAAAATGGTGCATTCTAGAAAAAAATAATGAAGTACAAATTTATAGAAAATTAAATTTCCTACAATTTTTTTTATTAGGTGTACAAAATGACACTCACCACAGGGTTTTGAATTTTGTAGATTTTAACCGAGTTTCATTTTGTACACCTAGTAGTTCATTTTTTCAAAATTTTGAACATTTAGGCGTTAAAGTCCATCAAAGTTGACCGTGTAAGAAGGTTATTGAAGTATAACCATTAAGATGGTTAATTTTTAAAGGCTTGTAAATTGTAAACCGTTACAGATATTGAAAAAATGCACTAAATAAAATCTGTTGGAAATTTAATTCTCTTTAATTTTTATTCTATTCATTTTTTCTCTAGGACGCACTGTTTTCAAGATAAATTTATTTAAAAAAAATTATTTTCCGAAAATGGTGCATTCTAGAAAAAAATAATTAAGTGCAAATTTAAAGAGAATTAAATTTCCTACAAGTTTTATTTATTAGGTGTACAAAATGAAACTCAGCCACAGGGTAAATTTGAATTTTGTAGATTTTAGCCGAGTTTCATTTTGTACACCTAATATATAGAAAACCAAAAAAAAAGAAAAAATTTTCCTTCTTATTCTTTCGAGCAGAAGCACTCACTTTTAGGCACTGGAGAAGTTGATCTGGCTGAGGCGAAAGGTGAATTCGGAGTGATGGTCGAGCGCCTTGAGACACCTCTTTTTATATCTTCATCTTCGTTAATATTAAAAGGACGACTTTTAATTCGCCATGAGGTTTATGATCATTCCCAACAATTTTTTTTTTCGTCGAAAGACGTTAAAAAAAGAAAAAATACAATTTGTGTAAAGCAATATTATTTTTATTTACATCTAATACAATTAATTATTATAAAATAATATTATACAATAAATTATCTTATATACATATCTAATATACAATAAGTTTTAAGGAAAAAGTCTTAAAAAAAGTCTTAAAGTCCTAAAAGTCTTAAAAGTCTTAAACTAAACTACCCTAATATCTTATTAGTACCCGTTAACCGAGTTTAAAGTCGTGATAGGAATCTGAAACATACAACAATAAATTAGTAATAAAATAATTATTGAAATAAATTGTTCATTTAACTAGAAAGGGAGTAGGAAGAGTAAAAAAGAGTGGAAAAAAGTTAGTACCCAGTGGAATGCGAACCTATGATCTCTTGGTTTCTAGTCCAATCAAAGCAAAAGGGAAAACGTACATTCGAGAGGTGGCCCAGTAATTTTGCCACATAATTTTTTGTCCATCTCTCTCTCTCATGTACTTTTCCCTTTGGACTAAATGTTTCAGAAAATTATTTTGAGTTATAGAAATTACCACAAATGCCGAGTCATGTTTTTTTTTTTCGTTTTTTCATTTACATGGCTGTTCGCCGACTTCAGTATGTTAATGGTATCTGAAAAATAAAATCAGTTAATAAATATAAAATTAAATTTTCTTCGTCTATTTTTATCTTTCAAATTTTTTTTAGCTAGAAAGGTACTCCGAGAAAATAGTTCACTTACACTAAGTATGCCGGCAAAAAGCTGCCTCTTCTGTCTATCATGTAGTAATACGCCCTCGCCATCCAATGAATTCTTTAAATCCTAAAAAAAAAAAATTAAAAAAAAATTATTTTTATTTTGCATTTTTGCATTTATTTACTTTTAACTTCCTTAAAGAAGTTATTTGAACGGCGTTGGTCGGGGCGCTTTTACTGCTCCCAAAATTAATGCAGCGAGGATGAGGGCGGTGAGATGCATTCTGGAAGAAATAAATTAAATTAAAAACACCGAAATAAGAGGGAATATAATTCGAGGGAATTAAATTTTCTATGGGGGTCTTTTCTATAACGAAGAATTTATTAGGCGACAAAAGGGTCGCCAGAAGAACCGGTACCGGCCGGAACCACAGACAAAGTTGAGATCGGTTAAGATCAATATTCGATTGCGCGGGGAAGCCCCGCCGAGGGTATCACAATAACTTCTTTTAGGAAGTTAAAAAACACCCATCAGAGAATTATTTGATATTAAAAAAAAGAAGGGCCAAAAAAATTAGGATCTTCGCGAAGCGAACAAACATTTGCCAACAGCTGGCCTCGACCTCGGGTCCTACAGTTTCCTACCATACTTGATACCACTAAATAACTTGAGGGTACAACGATATTAAATATTACCGAATTTTAAAATTCAAAATTCCGATATTTGAATGCGTTTTGGATTTTACTCGGGATACCTTGTGTCTCGGCAGGGAACACATTTTAGACTAAATCTGAAGGCACTGTTTACATTTTTACGGATTAGCACTTCCACAGTCCTTTTATATTGTCTTAACATAAAAATGATGTCTGAACATAGTTTTTTTATGAATGTTAATAACAAGGGAGAGAGAATGAAAAACAAATGGATATTCAACGACCAGTTTCGGCGTAAAATGCCTCGTCAGGTTTCCCTTAATTCATTTCATTCCCTTATTTTTCTCACTCTTCTCAACCGGCCGTGGAATATCCATTTTTTTTTCATTCTCTCTCCCACGTTATTACATAAAATTAAAAACTCGATACTTAACAGCTTTAAAATTTTCAAAAATATAAATTTCAAAACATAAAATTAACTTACTTGATTTTGTTTGAGGGTAGAATGGAAGTTGTAGGAGGGTAGAAAATCGAAGTTTCCCTGAGTAGAGGAAGCTTAGAAGTGGTTGTCGAACAACATGAGCAGTTTGCTTATATACGACGTTTAATCCCCAAAAACTGCCTTTCTCCGGTTTTTCCAGGATTATTTCCCTTTTTCCACTGCCTTTCTCCGGTTTTTCCAGGATTATTTCCCTTTTTCCAACATTAGAGAGGTAAATAATTAATTTGAAAGGGATTACCCCGGAATTCAGCTGTGTGAGCGCCGAAAAGTTGCCTTTCTAACAAGAGAAGTTATTGTGATACCCTCCTGTGAGGGTTTCTGTAAAAGGGTCCAGGGTTTTCAAACTATGGGCATGAAAAAACGCCAAAAATGGTGTTTTGCGGCTGAATACCTATGAAAGCCGATAAAACTTTTTTCAAACTATGGGCATGAAAAAACGCCAAAAAATGGTGTTTTGCGGCAGAAATAACGATGAAAGGCGATAAAAAACGTTTTTCAAACTATGGGCATGAAAAAACGCCAAAAATGGTGTTTTGCGGCAGAAATACTGATGAAAGCCGATAAAACGTTTTTCAAACTATGGGCATGAAAAAACGCCAAAAATGGTAACGTTTTTCAAACTATGGGCATGAAAAAAACGCCAAAAAATGGTGTTTTGCGGCAGAAATACCGATGAAAGCCGAGAAAACTTTTTTCAAACTATGGGCATGAAAAAACGCCAAAAAATGGTAAACGTTTTTCAAACTATGGGCAAGAAAAAACGCCAAAAAATGGTGTTTTGCGGCTGAAATACCTATGAAAGCCGATAAAACTTTTTTCAAACTATGGGCATGAAAAAACGCCAAAAAATGGTGTTTTGCGGCAGAAATACCTATGAAAGCCGATAAAACTTTTTTCAAACTATGGGCATGAAAAAACGCCAAAAAATGGTAAACGTTTTTCAAACTATGGGCATGAAAAAACGCCAAAAATGGTGTTTTGCGGCTGAAATACCTATGAAAGCCGATAAAACTTTTTTCAAACTATGGGCATGAAAAAACGCCAAAAAATGGTAATCGTTTTTCAAACTATGGGCATGAAAAAACGCCAAAAAATGGTTTTTTTTGCGGCTGAAATGCCGATGAAAACTGTGAATTATTATAAGTGGGGATTTTTCAGACTTAAGACTGTCGAAATCACTCGAAAAACGTGTTTTGCTTGTAAAACATTAAAAATTCTTAAACCATTCTCTAATAACGCGTCGTGGTGGCCGCGCGTGTTAAGGCGTTAATCCCAAACAATGCGATACGGCGTTCATCTATGGGGTCCAGGGTTCAAAGCGGGCGGCCCCCGAATTGAACCTAAGGAACCTAAATGGATTTTTCTGATGGAAAACACCACTGATGCGAGGGGGATTATAAACTCTTAAGTTTGAAAACCCTTACAAACTGTTTATAACAAATTAGACCCATGGCTAATAGTCAACGCTAAGGCCAAAAAAAAAAAAAAAAAAATTGTTATTTTTAACAATTAAAAAAAAAAACCCATTCTCTAGTTTTTACTTGAATATCGATTTTATTATTTGCTTGAAATGATGCAACACATATTGTTTTTCGAACAACCGTATGTATAACCTATAATTAAAGCGTTCTTCAAGAAAACTGAGCTCATTCGATTAGTCATGTCGAAGAAAATAGGTTCCCAACTTTTCCGAAAAGTGTTTAACGTGTATGGGATCCATGAAAACTATACCTCGCTTGAAAAATTGCATTTCTGTTTTGTGATATTTCTCGCGTTGGTTTGCATTGTGGGTTATGGTTGTGGTGCTGCGTTTTATGAATTTTCTTCCACAGGAAACCGTTGCATCACAATTATTTGCACACTGCAGTCTTTTGGGGGTTTGCTTAAACTCGGCTATTTAAAATGGTATTCGAAAGAATTTTTCTTTTTATTGGATTCCCTGGAAGACTACGGGCATGAAACGCGACTGGGGAAATCGGTCAAAGGAACGATCGTTACTTACAATGTAATATTGCAGACTATGTCCGTCTTTACCATTTTTGAACCTTTGATTTTGGGATCGACCCCGACTCCATTTTCGGTGAAGTTACCTGGATTGGATTCGACTCCTTCGGGCGCAGTTTTCGAATATCTGATAGGATGCGTCATCGTTATATTTCAGCCAAATATTCACGCCTGGTTCGAATGTTACGTTATGCTTTTTCCTCCCAGATATCCGATAAACTGGGAATTTTACAAGAAAGCTTAGCGGCTATTGGACAATTCAGAAGTGATCAAAAACTCATTTATGACAAGGATCCCTTGAAAAATATCCACATGTGCGCCAAGGAGCATAATTTCATTTTGAGGTAACATTTAGTGAATTAATTCTTTTGCCAATTTTATTTTTTTCTAGGTTAATAAAAGTTATGAAAAAATAATTTCCTTCGTGTTTTTCATCCAGACATCTATATCAGTTATAGCCATTGGTCTTTGCCTTTTCACTATTATCAGCGTAATAATTAATTTATTTTAACGTTAATACCCAATTGGTCATAAGGAATATGTAAAACAAACTTCGTTTTCGTCTTCTCCCTAAAAATCTTGCCTTCTTAGTAAGATATGTTAGTCATTCTTTTTTCAATAAATCTATGCTCTTAAGTCCTAAAAATGAGGAAGTTAAAAGTGGCAGAAGTATCGCTAAAAACGCTAGAAATTCATCAGTTCCTCTTTTTCACGCCTTTACGATTTTGAGATTCTCAGTCGCATTTTTGTTTTCAACACTAACTGCACAAAAAAAATTTCAGGCCGATGAAGGTGCCAGACGTAAAGAACTATTTTTTTCTTCGCCGCTCATCATGGCACAATATTGTCAATTATTCATTTATTGCTGGAGCGGTGAAAACATTCATTCGGCAGTACGTGAAAGATTATTTTTCAAGTAAAAGCATTTTTTCAGATTGAAGCACTCAGCTTTTCAGCTTATTCTATGGAATGGCTTGAGCGCAATATCACTTTTCGAAAGACCCTTTTTCTGGTACAAACGAATTCGACGAAGCCTTTTTCATCAGGGGTTTCACCGTCATCAAAATGTCGCTTGGAACATTCGTTTCCGTAAGGGCAAAATAAAATTATTAACACTCATTTTTTTCGTCTCCTTTTTTTGCAGTGCGTGCAGCAGTCGTATTCTATTCTTATGGTGGCAAAAGCTTACACAAATTAAAAAAGGAATATTGCAGCTTGTATCTGCATTAGAATTAGATTTGTTAGAACAAGTTTGAATGTATTTAAACAAATACAATTAATAATTAACACATTCTATAAATAACCTGATGCTTCTTTAGGGATTATTTTATTGGATTACTGCTCAAGTATTTTGTCTTAAAAATACACGACTTAAATTTTTGAAAACTAAGTCAAAAATAAAACAACTTCCTTAATATTAGGTGTACAAAATGAAACTCACCCACAGGGTAAATTTGAATTCTGTAGATTTTAGCCGAGTTTCATTCTGTACACCTAGCAGTTCATTTTTTCAAAATTTTGAGCAATTTAGGCGTTAAAGTCTATCAAAAGTTGATTGAGTGATAGGAATCTGAAACATACAACAATAAATTAGTAATAAAATAATTATTGAAATGCCTTCCCCCCCCCCCCCCCTTCATAAATTGTTTATTTAACTAGAAAGGGAGTAGGAAGAGTAAAAAAGAGTGGAAAAAAGTTAGTACCCCAGTGGAATGCGAACCTATGATCTCTTGGTTTCTAGTCCAATCAAAGCAAAAGGGAAAACGTACATTCGAGAGGTGGCCCAGTAATTTTGCCACATAATTTTTTGTCCATCTCTCTCTCTCATGTACTTTTCCCCTTTGGACTAAATGTTTCAGAAAATTATTTTGAGTTATAGAAATTACCACAAATGCCGAGTCATGTTTTTTTTTTTCGTTTTTTCATTTACATGGCTGTTCGCCGACTTCAGTATGTTAATGGGTATCTGAAAAATAAAATCAGTTAATAAATATAAATTAAATTTTCTTCGTCTATTTTTATCTTTCAAATTTTTTTAGCTAGAAAGGTACTCCGAGAAAATAGTTCACTTACACTAAGTATGCCGGCAAAAAGCTGCCTCTTCTGTCTATCATGTAGTAATACGCCCTCGCCATCCAATGAATTCTTTAAATCCTAAAAAAAAAAAATTAAAAAAAATAAATTTTTATTTTTGCATTTTTGCATTTATTTACTTTTAACTTCCTTAAAGAAGTTATTTGAACGGCGTTGGTCGGGGCGCTTTTTACTGCTCCCAAAATTAATGCAGCGAGGATGAGGGCGGTGAGATGCATTCTGGAAGAAATAAATTAAATTAAAAACATCGAAATAAGAGGGAATATAATTCGAGGGAATTAAATTTTCTATGGGGGTCTTTTCTATAACGAAGAATTTATTAGGCGACAAAAGGGTCCAGAAGAACCGGTACCGGCCGGAACCACAGACAAAGTTGAGATCGGTTAAGATCAATATTCGATTGCGCGGGGAAGCCCCGCCGAGGGTATCACAATAACTTCTTTTAGGAAGTTAAAAAACACCCATCAGAGAATTATTTGATATTAAAAAAAGAAGGGCCAAAAAAATTAGGATCTTCGCGAAGCGAACAAACATTTGCCAACAGCTGGCCTCGAGCTCGGGTCCTACAGTTTCCTACCATACTTGATACCACTAAATAACTTGAGGGTACAACGATATTAAATATTACCGAATTTTAAAATTCAAAATTCCGATATTTGAATGCGTTTTGGATTTTACTCGGGATACCTTGTGTCTCGGCAGGGAAAACATTTTAGACTAAATCTGAAGGCACTGTTTACATTTTTACGGATTAGCACTTCCACAGTCCTTTTATATTGTCTTAACATAAAAATGATGTCTGAACATAGTTTTTTTTATGAATGTTAATAACAAGGGAGAGAGAATGAAAAACAAATGGATATTCAACGACCGGTTTCGGCGTAAAATGCCTCGTCAGGTTTCCCTTAATTCATTTCATTCCCTTATTTTTCTCACTCTTCTCAACCGGCCGTGGAATATCCATTTTTTTTCATTCTCTCTCCCACGTTATTAACATTTATAAAATTAAAAACTCGATACTTAACAGCTTTAAAATTTTCAAAAATATAAATTTCAAAATAAAATTAACTTACTTGATTTTGTTTGAGGGTAGAATTGGAAGTTGTAGGAGGGTAGAAAATCGAAGTTTCCCTGACTAGAGGAAGCTTAGAAGTGGTTGTCGAACAACATGAGCAGTTTGCTTATATACGACGTTTAATCCCCAAAAACTGCCTTTCTCCGGTTTTTCCAGGATTATTTCCCTTTTTCCACTGCCTTTCTCCGGTTTTTCCAGGATTATTTCCCTTTTTCCAACATTAGAGAGGTAAATAATTAATTTGAAAGGGATTACCCCGGAATTCAGCTGTGTGAGCGCCGAAAAGTTGCCTTTCTAACAGTTCTTCAAAGAGAAGTTATTGTGATACCCTCCTGTGAGGGTTTCTGTAAAAGGGTCCTCCAGACTGAATAGTGATCTTTGCCGATCATGGTACGCCCGGTGATTTGCAGCAGAAGTACCGATGAAAGCCGATAAAACGTTTTCAAACTATGGGCATGAAAAAACGCCAAAAAATGGTGTTTTGCGGCTGAAATACCTATGAAAGCCGATAAAACTTTTTTCAAACTATGGGCATGAAAAAACGCAAAAAATGGTGTTTTGCGGCAGAAATACCGATGAAAGCCGATAAAACGTTTTTCAAACTATGGGCATGAAAAAACGCCAAAAAATGGTGTTTTGCGGCAGAAATACCGATGAAAGCCGATAAAACGTTTTTCAAACTATGGGCATGAAAAAACGCCAAAAAATGGTGTTTTGCGGCTGAAATACCGATGAAAGCCGATAAAACGTTTTTCAAACTATGGGCATGAAAAAACGCCAAAAAATGGTGTTTTGCGGCTGAAATACCTATGAAAGCCGATAAAACTTTTTTCAAACTATGGGCATGAAAAAACGCCAAAAAATGGTGTTTTGCGGCAGAAATACCGATGAAAGCCGATAAAACGTTTTTCAAACTATGGGCATGAAAAAACGCCAAAAAATGGTGTTTTGCGGCAGAAATACCGATGAAAGCCGATAAAACGTTTTTCAAACTATGGGCATGAAAAAACGCTAAAAAATGGTGTTTTGCGGCTGAAATACCGATGAAAGCCGATAAAACGTTTTTCAAACTATGGGCATGAAAAAACGCCAAAAAATGGTGTTTTGCGGCTGAAATACCTATGAAAGCCGATAAAACTTTTTTCAAACTATGGGCATGAAAAAACGCCAAAAAATGGTGTTTTGCGGCAGAAATACCGATGAAAGCCGATAAAACGTTTTTCAAACTATGGGCATGAAAAAACGCAAAAATGGTGTTTTGCGGCAGAAATACCGATGAAAGCCGATAAAACGTTTTTCAAACTATGGGCATGAAAAAACGCCAAAAAATGGTGTTTTGCGGCTGAAATACCGATGAAAGCCGATAAAACGTTTTTCAAACTATGGGCATGAAAAAACGCCAAAAAATGGTGTTTTGCGGCTGAAATACCTATGAAAGCCGATAAAACTTTTTTCAAACTATGGGCATGAAAAAACGCCAAAAAATGGTGTTTTGCGGCAGAAATACCGATGAAAGCCGATAAAACGTTTTTCAAACTATGGGCATGAAAAAACGCCAAAAAATGGTGTTTTGCGGCAGAAATACCGATGAAAGCCGATAAAACGTTTTTCAAACTATGGGCATGAAAAAACGCCAAAAAATGGTGTTTTGCGGCTGAAATACCGATGAAAGCCGATAAAACGTTTTTCAAACTATGGGCATGAAAAAACGCCAAAAAATGGTGTTTTGCGGCTGAAATACCTATGAAAGCCGATAAAACTTTTTTCAAACTATGGGCATGAAAAAACGCAAAAAATGGTGTTTTGCGGCAGAAATACCGATGAAAGCCGATAAAACGTTTTTCAAACTATGGGCATGAAAAAACGCAAAAAATGGTGTTTTGCGGCAGAAATACCGATGAAAGCCGATAAAACGTTTTTCAAACTATGGGCATGAAAAAACGCCAAAAAATGGTGTTTTGCGGCTGAAATACCGATGAAAGCCGATAAAACGTTTTTCAAACTATGGGCATGAAAAAACGCCAAAAAATGGTGTTTTGCGGCTGAAATACCGATGTAAGCCGATAAAACGTTTTTCAAACTATGGGCATGAAAAAACGCCAAAAAATGGTGTTTTGCGGCAGAAATACCGATGAAAGCCGATAAAACGTTTTTCAAACTATGGGCATGAAAAAACGCCAAAAAATGGTGTTTTGCGGCTGAAATACCGATGAAAGCCGATAAAACTTTTTCAAACTATGGGCATGAAAAAACGCCAAAAAATGGTGTTTTGCGGCTGAAATACCGATGTAAGCCGATAAAACGTTTTTCAAACTATGGGCATGAAAAAACGCCAAAAAATGGTGTTTTGCGGCTGAAATACCGAAGCAAGCCGATAAAACTTTTTCAAACTATGGGCATGAAAAAACGCTAAAAAATGGTGTTTTGCGGCTGAAATACCGATGAAAGCCGATAACTTTTTCAAACTATGGGCATGAAAAAACGCCAAAAAATGGTGTTTTGCGGCTGAAATACCGATGAAGCCGATAAAACGTTTTTCAAACTATGGGCATGAAAAAACGCCAAAAAATGGTGTTTTGCGGCAGAAATACCGATGAAAGCCGATAAAACGTTTTTCAAACTATGGGCATGAAAAAACGCCAAAAAATGGTGTTTTGCGGCTGAAATACCGATGAAAGCCGATAAAACTTTTTTCAAACTATGGGCATGAAAAAACGCCAAAAAATGGTGTTTTGCGGCAGAAATACCGATGAAAGCCGATAAAACGTTTTTCAAACTATGGGCATGAAAAAACGCCAAAAAATGGTGTTTTGCGGCTGAAATACCGATGAAGCCGATAAAACGTTTTTCAAACTATGGGCATGAAAAAACGCCAAAAAATGGTGTTTTGCGGCAGAAATACCGATGAAAGCCGATAAAACGTTTTTCAAACTATGGGCATGAAAAAACGCCAAAAATGGTGTTTTGCGGCTGAAATACCTATGAAAGCCGATAAAACTTTTTTCAAACTATGGGCATGAAAAAACGCCAAAAAATGGTGTTTTGCGGCAGAAATACCGATGAAAGCGATAAAACGTTTTTCAAACTATGGCATGAAAAAACGCCAAAAATGGTGTTTTGCGGCAGAAATACCGATGAAAGCCGATAAAACTTTTTTCAAACTATGGGCATGAAAAAACGCCAAAAAATGGTGTTTTGCGCCGAAATACCGATGAAAGCCGATAAAACGTTTTTCAAACTATGGGCATGAAAAAACGCCAAAAAATGGTGTTTTGCGGCAGAAATACCGATGAAAGCGATAAAACGTTTTTCAAACTATGGGCATGAAAAAACGCCAAAAAATGGTGTTTTGCGGCAGAAATACCGATGAAAGCCGATAAAACTTTTTTCAAACTATGGGCATGAAAAAACGCCAAAAAATGGTGTTTTGCGGCAGAAATACCGATGAAAGCCGATAAAACGTTTTTCAAACTATGGGCATGAAAAAACGCCAAAAATGGTGTTTTGCGGCAGAAATACCGATGAAAGCCGATAAAACGTTTTTCAAACTATGGGCATGAAAAAACGCCAAAAAATGGTGTTTTGCGGCTGAAATACCGATGAAAGCCGATAAAACTTTTTTCAAACTATGGGCATGAAAAAACGCCAAAAAATGGTTTTGCGGCTGAAATACCGAAGAAAGCCGATAAAACTTTTTTCAAACTATGGGCATGAAAAAAACGCCAAAAAATGGTGTTTTGCGGCAGAAATACCGATGAAAGCCGATAAAACTTTTTTCAAACTATGGGCATGAAAAAACGCCAAAAAATGGTGTTTTGCGGCAGAAATACCGATGAAGCCGATAAAACGTTTTTCAAACTATGGGCATGAAAAAACGCCAAAAATGGTGTTTTGCGGCAGAAATACCGATGAAAGCCGATAAAACGTTTTTCAAACTATGGGCATGAAAAAACGCCAAAAAATGGTGTTTTGCGGCTGAAATACCGAAAGCCGATAAAACTTTTTTCAAACTATGGGCATGAAAAAACGCCAAAAAATGGTGTTTTGCGGCAGAAATACCGAAGCAAGCCGATAAAACTTTTTTCAAACTATGGGCATGAAAAAACGCCAAAAAATGGTGTTTTGCGGCAGAAATACCGAAGCAAGCCGATAAAACTTTTTTCAAACTATGGGCATGAAAAAACGCCAAAAATGGTGTTTTGCGCAGAAATACCGATGAAAGCCGATAAAACTTTTTTCAAACTATGGGCATGAAAAAACGCCAAAAAATGGTGTTTTGCGCAGAAATACCGATGAAAGCCGATAAAACGTTTTTCAAACTATGGGCATGAAAAAACGCCAAAAAATGGTGTTTTGCGGCAGAAATACCGATGAAGCCGATAAAAACGTTTTTCAAACTATGGGCATGAAAAAACGCCAAAAAATGGTGTTTTGCGGCAGAAATACCGATGAAAGCCGATAAAATTTTTTCAAACTATGGGCATGAAAAAACGCCAAAAAATGGTGTTTTGCGGCAGAAATACCGATGAAAGCCGATAAAACTTTTTTCAAACTATGGGCATGAAAAAACGCCAAAAAATGGTTTTGCGGCTGAAATACCGAAAAGCCGATAAAACTTTTTTCAAACTATGGGCATGAAAAAAACGCCAAAAAATGGTGTTTTGCGGCAGAAATACCGATGAAAGCCGATAAAACGTTTTTCAAACTATGGGCATGAAAAAACGCCAAAAAATGGTGTTTTGCGGCTGAAATACCGAAGCAAGCCGATAAAACTTTTTTCAAACTATGGGCATGAAAAAACGCCAAAAAATGGTGTTTTGCGGCAGAAATACCGATGAAAGCGATAAAAAACGTTTTTCAAACTATGGGCATGAAAAAACGCCAAAAATGGTGTTTTGCGGCAGAAATACCGATGAAAGCCGATAAAACTTTTTCAAACTATGGGCATGAAAAAACGCCAAAAAATGGTGTTTTGCAGCCGAAATACCGATGAAAGCCGATAAAACGTTTTTCAAACTATGGGCATGAAAAAACGCCAAAAAATGGTGTTTTGCGGCAGAAATACCGATGAAAGCGATAAAACGTTTTTCAAACTATGGGCATGAAAAAACGCCAAAAATGGTGTTTTGCGGCAGAAATACCGATGAAAGCCGATAAAACTTTTTTCAAACTATGGGCATGAAAAAACGCCAAAAAATGGTGTTTTGCGGCAGAAATACCGATGAAAGCCGATAAAACGTTTTTCAAACTATGGGCATGAAAAAACGCCAAAAAATGGTGTTTTGCGGCAGAAATACCGATGAAAGCCTTTAAAACGTTTTTCAAACTATGGGCATGAAAAAACGCCAAAAAATGGTGTTTTGCGGCTGAAATACCTATGAAAGCCGATAAAAAACGTTTTTCAAACTATGGGAATGAAAAAACGCCAAAAATGGTGTTTTGCGGCAGAAATACCGATGAAAGCCTAAAACGTTTTTCAAACTATGGGAATGAAAAAACGCCAAAAAATGGTGTTTTGCGGCTGAAATACCTATGAAAGCCGATAAAACTTTTTTCAAACTATGGGCATGAAAAAACGCCAAAAAATGGTTTTGCGGCTGAAATACCGAAGCAAGCCGATAAAACTTTTTTCAAACTATGGGCATGAAAAAACGCCAAAAAATGGTGTTTTGCGGCAGAAATACCGATGAAAGCCGATAAAACTTTTTTCAAACTATGGGCATGAAAAAACGCCAAAAAATGGTGTTTTGCGGCAGAAATACCGATGAATGCCGATAAAAACGTTTTTCAAACTATGGGCATGAAAAAACGCCAAAAATGGTGTTTTGCGGCAGAAATACCGATGAAAGCCTTTAAAACGTTTTTCAAACTATGGGCATGAAAAAACGCCAAAAAATGGTGTTTTGCGGCTGAAATACCTATGAAAGCCGATAAAACTTTTTTCAAACTATGGGCATGAAAAAACGCCAAAAAATGGTTTTGCGGCTGAAATACCGAAGCAAGCCGATAAAACTTTTTTCAAACTATGGGCATGAAAAAAACGCCAAAAAATGGTGTTTTGCGGCAGAAATACCGAAGCAAGCCGATAAAACTTTTTTCAAACTATGGGCATGAAAAAACGCCAAAAATGGTGTTTTGCAGCAGAAATACCGATGAAAGCCGATAAAACTTTTTTCAAACTATGGGCATGAAAAAACGCCAAAAAATGGTGTTTTGCAGCAGAAATACCGATGAAAGCCGATAAAACGTTTTTCAAACTATGGGCATGAAAAAACGCCAAAAAATGGTGTTTTGCGGCAGAAATACCGATGAAAGGCGATAAAACGTTTTTCAAACTATGGGCATGAAAAAACGCCAAAAATGGTGTTTTGCAGCAGAAATACCGATGAAAGCCGATAAAACTTTTTTCAAACTATGGGCATGAAAAAACGCCAAAAAATGGTGTTTTGCGGCAGAAATACCGATGAAAGCCGATAAAACGTTTTTCAAACTATGGGAATGAAAAAACGCCAAAAAATGGTGTTTTGCGGCTGAAATACCTATGAAAGCCGATAAAACTTTTTCAAACTATGGGCATGAAAAAACGCCAAAAATGGTATTTGCGGCTGAAATACCGAAGCAAGCCGATAAAACTTTTTTCAAACTATGGGCATGAAAAAAACGCCAAAAAATGGTGTTTTGCGGCAGAAATACCGATGAAAGCCGATAAAACGTTTTTCAAATATGGGCATGAAAAAAACGCCAAAAAATGGTGTTTTGCGGCTGAAATACCGAAGAAAGCCGATAAAACTTTTTCAAACTATGGGCATGAAAAAACGCCAAAAAATGGTGTTTTGCGGCTGAAATACCGAAGCAAGCCGATAAAACTTTTTTCAAACTATGGGCATGAAAAAACGCCAAAAAATGGTGTTTTGCGGCAGAAATACCGATGAAAGCCGATAAAACGTTTTTCAAACTATGGGCATGAAAAAACGCCAAAAAATGGTGTTTTGCGGCAGAAATACCGATGAATGCCGATAAAACGTTTTTCAAACTATGGGCATGAAAAAACGCCAAAAATGGTGTTTTGCGGCAGAAATACCGATGAAAGCCGATAAATTTTTTCAAACTATGGGCATGAAAAAACGCCAAAAAATGGTGTTTTGCGGCTGAAATACCGAAAAGCCGATAAAACTTTTTTCAAACTATGGGCATGAAAAACGCCAAAAAATGGTGTTTTGCGGCAGAAATACCTATGAAAGCCGATAAAACTTTTTTCAAACTATGGGCATGAAAAAACGCCAAAAATGGTGTTTTGCGGCTGAAATACCGATGTAAGCCGATAAAACGTTTTTCAAACTATGGGCATGAAAAACGCCAAAAAATGGTGTTTTGCGGCAGAAATACCGATGAAAGCCGATAAAACGTTTTTCAAACTATGGGCATGAAAAAACGCCAAAAAATGGTGTTTTGCGGCTGAAATACCGATGAAAGCCGATAAAACTTTTTTCAACTATGGGCATGAAAAAACGCCAAAAAATGGTGTTTTGCGGCTGAAATACCGATGAAGCCGATAAAACGTTTTTCAAACTATGGGCATGAAAAAACGCCAAAAAATGGTGTTTTGCGGCTGAAATACCGAAGCAAGCCGATAAAACTTTTTTCAAACTATGGGCATGAAAAAACGCTAAAAAATGGTGTTTTGCGGCTGAAATACCGATGAAAGCCGATAAACTTTTTCAAACTATGGGCATGAAAAAACGCCAAAAAATGGTGTTTGCGGCTGAAATACCGATGTAAGCCGATAAAACGTTTTTTCAAACTATGGGCATGAAAAAAACGCCAAAAAATGGTGTTTTGCGGCTGAAATACCGATGAAGCCGATAAAACGTTTTTCAAACTATGGGCATGAAAAAACGCCAAAAAATGGTGTTTTGCGGCAGAAATACCGATGAAAGCCGATAAAACGTTTTTCAAACTATGGGCATGAAAAAACGCCAAAAAATGGTGTTTTGCGGCTGAAATACCTATGAAAGCCGATAAAACTTTTTTCAAACTATGGGCATGAAAAAACGCCAAAAAATGGTGTTTTGCGGCAGAAATACCGATGAAAGGCGATAAAAACGTTTTTCAAACTATGGGCATGAAAAAACGCCAAAAATGGTGTTTTGCAGCAGAAATACCGATGAAAGCCGATAAAACTTTTTTCAAACTATGGGCATGAAAAAACGCCAAAAAATGGTGTTTTGCAGCAGAAATACCGATGAAAGCCGATAAAACGTTTTTCAAACTATGGGCATGAAAAAAAACGCCAAAAAATGGTGTTTTGCGGCAGAAATACCGATGAAAGCGATAAAAAACTTTTTTCAAACTATGGGCATGAAAAAACGCCAAAAAATGGTATTTGCGGCTGAAATACCGAAGCAAGCCGATAAAACTTTTTTCAAACTATGGGCATGAAAAAACGCCAAAAATGGTGTTTTGCAGCAGAAATACCGATGAAAGCCGATAAAACTTTTTTCAAACTATGGGCATGAAAAAACGCCAAAAAATGGTGTTTTGCGGCAGAAATACCGATGAAAGCCGATAAAACGTTTTTCAAACTATGGGCATGAAAAAACGCCAAAAATGGTGTTTTGCGGCAGAAATACCGATGAAAGCCTTTAAAACGTTTTTCAAACTATGGGCATGAAAAAAACGCCAAAAAATGGTGTTTTGCGGCTGAAATACCTATGAAAGCCGATAAAACTTTTTCAAACTATGGGCATGAAAAAACGCCAAAAAATGGTTTTGCGGCTGAAATACCGAAGCAAGCCGATAAAACTTTTTTCAAACTATGGGCATGAAAAAAACGCCAAAAAATGGTGTTTTGCGGCAGAAATACCGATGAAAGCCGATAAAACTTTTTTCAAACTATGGGCATGAAAAAAACGCCAAAAAATGGTGTTTTGCGGCAGAAATACCGATGAAAGCCGATAAAAACGTTTTTCAAACTATGGGCATGAAAAAACGCCAAAAATGGTGTTTTGCGGCAGAAATACCGATGAAAGCCTTTAAAACGTTTTTCAAACTATGGGAATGAAAAAACGCCAAAAAATGGTGTTTTGCGGCTGAAATACCTATGAAAGCCGATAAAACTTTTTTCAAACTATGGGCATGAAAAAACGCCAAAAAATGGTGTTTTGCGGCAGAAATACCGAAGCAAGCCGATAAAACTTTTTTCAAACTATGGGCATGAAAAAACGCCAAAAATGGTGTTTTGCAGCAGAAATACCGATGAAAGCCGATAAAACTTTTTTCAAACTATGGGCATGAAAAAACGCCAAAAAATGGTGTTTTGCGGCAGAAATACCGATGAAAGCCGATAAAACGTTTTTCAAACTATGGGCATGAAAAAACGCCAAAAATGGTGTTTTGCGGCAGAAATACCGATGAAAGCGATAAAACGTTTTTCAAACTATGGGCATGAAAAAACGCCAAAAATGGTGTTTTGCGGCAGAAATACCGATGAAAGCCGATAAAACTTTTTTCAAACTATGGGCATGAAAAAACGCCAAAAAATGGTGTTTTGCGGCAGAAATACCGATGAAAGCCGATAAAACGTTTTTCAAACTATGGGCATGAAAAAACGCCAAAAAATGGTGTTTTGCGGCTGAAATACCGATGAAAGCCGATAAAACTTTTTTCAAACTATGGGCATGAAAAAACGCCAAAAAATGGTGTTTTGCGGCTGAAATACCGATGAAGCCGATAAAACTTTTTTCAAACTATGGGCATGAAAAAACGCCAAAAAATGGTGTTTTGCGGCAGAAATACCGATGAAAGCCGATAAAACTTTTTCAAACTATGGGCATGAAAAAACGCCAAAAAATGGTGTTTTGCGGCTGAAATACCGAAGCAAGCCGATAAAACTTTTTTCAAACTATGGGCATGAAAAAACGCCAAAAAATGGTGTTTTGCGGCTGAAATACCGAAGCAAGCCGATAAAACTTTTTTCAAACTATGGGCATGAAAAAACGCCAAAAAATGGTGTTTTGCGGCAGAAATACCGATGAAAGCCGATAAAACGTTTTTCAAACTATGGGCATGAAAAAACGCCAAAAAATGGTGTTTTGCGGCAGAAATACCGATGAAAGCCGATAAAAAACGTTTTTCAAACTATGGGCATGAAAAAACGCCAAAAATGGTGTTTTGCGGCAGAAATACCGATGAAAGCCGATAAAACTTTTTTCAAACTATGGGCATGAAAAAACGCCAAAAAATGGTGTTTTGCGGCAGAAATACCGATGAAAGCCGATAAAACTTTTTCAAACTATGGGCATAAAAAACGCCAAAAATGGTGTTTTGCGGCTGAAATACCGATGAAAGCCGATAAAACGTTTTTCAAACTATGGGCATGAAAAAACGCCAAAAAATGGTGTTTTGCGGCTGAAATACCGATGAAGCCGAAAAACGTTTTTCAAACTATGGGCATGAAAAACGCCAAAAAATGGTGTTTTGCGGCAGAAATACCGATGAAAGCCGATAAAACGTTTTTCAAACTATGGGCATGAAAAAACGCCAAAAAATGGTGTTTTGCGGCTGAAATACCGAGAAAGCCGATAAAACTTTTTCAAACTATGGGCATGAAAAAACGCCAAAAAATGGTGTTTTGCGGCTGAAATACCGATGAAAGCCGATAAAACTTTTTCAAACTATGGGCATGAAAAAACGCCAAAAATGGTGTTTTGCGGCAGAAATACCGATGAAAGCCGATAAAACGAAAACATGTGTTTTGCGGCTGAATTCTATAAAGTGGGGATTTTTTAAGACTGTCGAAATCACTCGAAAAACGTGTTTTGCTTGTAAAACATTAAAAATTCTTAAACCATTCTCTAGTTTTTACTTGAATATCGATTTTATTATTTGCTTGAAATGATGCAACACAAAATGTTTTTCGAACAACCGTATGTATAACCTATAATTAAAGCGTTCTTCAAGAAAACTGAGCTCATTCGATTAGTCATGTCGAAGAAAATAGGTTCCCAACTTTTCCGAAAAGTGTTTAACGTGTATGGGATCCATGAAAACTATAGCTCGCTTGAAAAATTGCATTTCTGTTTTGTGATATTTCTCGCGTTGGTTTGCATTGTGGGTTATGGTTGTGGTGCTGCGTTTTATGAATTTTCTTCCACAGGAAACCGTTGCATCACAATTATTTGCACACTGCAGTCTTTTGGGGGTTTGCTTAAACTCGGCTATTTAAAATGGTATTCGAAAGAATTTTTCTTTTTATTGGATTCCTTGGAAGACTACGGGCATGAAACGCGACTGGGGAAATCGGTCAAAGGAACGATCGTTACTTACAATGTAATATTGCAGACTATGTCCGTCTTTACCATTTTGAACCTTTGATTTTGGGATCGACCCCGACTCCATTTTCGGTCAAGTTACCTGGATTGGATTCGACTCCTTCGGGCGCAGTTTTCGAATATCTGATAGGATGCGTCATCGTTATATTTCAGCCAAATATTCACGCCTGGTTCGAATGTACGTTATGCTTTTTCCTCCCAGATATCCGATAAACTGGGAATTTACAAGAAAGCTTAGCGGCTATTGGACAATTCAGAAGTGATCAAAAACTCATTTATGACAAGGATCCCTTGAAAAATATTCACATGTGCGCCAAGGAGCATAATTTCATTTGAGGTAACATTTAGTGAATTAATTCTTTTGCCAATTTTATTTTTTCTAGGTTAATAAAAAGTTATGAAAAAATAATTTCCTTCGTGTTTTTCATCCAGACATCTATATCAGTTATAGCCATTGGTCTTTGCCTTTTCACTATCAGCGTAATAATTAATTTATTTTAACGTTAATACCCAATTGGTCATAAGGGATATGTAAAACAAACTTCGTTTTCGTCTTCTCCCTAAAAATCTTGCCTTCTTAGTAAGATATGTTAGTCATTCTTTTTTCAATAAATCTATGCTCTTAAGTCCTAAAATGAGGAAGTTAAAAAGTGGCAGAAGTATCGCTAAAAACGCTAGAAATTCATCAGTTCCTCTTTTTCACGCCTTTACGATTTTGAGATTCTCAGTCGCATTTTTGTTTTCAACACTAACTGCACAAAAAATATCTATAGCAGACAATTTTCAGGCCGATGAAGGTGCCAGACGTAAAGAACTATTTTTTTCTTCGCCGCTCATCATGGCACAATATTGTCAATTATTCATTTATTGCTGGAGCGGTGAAAACATTCATTCGGCAGTACGTGAAAGATTATTTGCAAGTAAAAGCATTTTTTTCAGATTGAAGCACTCAGCTTTTCAGCTTATTCTATGGAATGGCTTGAGCGTAATATCACTTTTCGAAAGACCCTTTTTCTGGTACAAACGAATTCGACGAAGCCATTTTTCATCAGGGGTTTCACCGTGATCAAAATGTCGCTTGGAACATTCGTTTCCGTAAGGGCAAAATTAACACTCATTTTTTTCTCCTTTTTTTGCAGTGCGTGCAGCAGTCGTATTCTATTTTATGGTGGCAAAAGCTTACACAAATTAAAAAAGGAATATTGCAGCTTGTATCTGCATTAGAACTAGATTTGTTAGAACAAGTTTGAATGTATTTAAACAAATACAATTAATAATTAACACATTCTATAAATAACCTGGTCTACTGATGCTTCTTTAGGGATTATTTTATCGGATTACTGCTCAAGTTTTTGTCTTAAAAATACACGACTTAAATTTTTGAAAACTAAGTCAAAAATAAAAACAACTTCCTTAATATTAGGTGTACAAAATGAAACTCACCCACAGGGTAAATTTGAATTTGTAGATTTTAGCCGAGTTTCATTTTGTACACCTAGAGTTCATTTTTTCAAAATTTTGAGCAATTTAGGCGTTAAAGTCTATCAAAAGTTGACCTTCTCCGTGTAAGAAGGTTATTGAAGTATAACCATTAAGAAGGTTAATTTTTAAAGGCTTGTAAATCGTAAACCGTTACAGATATTGAAAAAATGCACTAAATAAAATCAGTTGAAATTCAATTCTCTTTAATTTTTATTCTATTCATTTTATCTCTAGGACGCACTGTTTCAAGATAAATTTTTTTAAAAAATTATTTTCCGAAAATGGTGCATCCTAGAAAAAGTACTAGTCTGGAGCTGGCCCCGACGGGAACTTCCTTAAAGAGAAGTATCTATATAGGAGGGGGAAGTATATGGAGGGAGAAGTATAACGGAGTGGGAAGTATGTGGGAGGGGAAGTATAACGGAGTAGGAAGTATAATATGGGAGGGGAAGTATAACGAACGGGGAAGTATAACGGAGGGGAAAGTAAAAGGAAGGGGAAAGTATAACAGAGGGGGAAGTATAAGGGAACGAAAGTATAAAGGAAGGGGATGTAGTAGGGAGGGAAAGTATAAAGGAGAATTTTTCCAAGTTAGTTTTTTCGAAAAATTTTTCGGGCTTTTTTTTTTTTTTTTTTTTTTTTTTTTTTTTTTTTTTTTTTTTTTTTTTTTTTTTTTTTTTTTTTTTTTTTCCGAAAAATTTTCTAAGTTCTTTTTTTCGAAAATTTTCTAAGTTCTTTTTTTTGAAAAATGTTCTAAGTATTTTTTGTCCGAAAAAAAATTTTTTTTTCAAAAAATTTTCAAAGTTTTTTTCGAAAAATTTTCAGGGTTTTCCTTTTTTTTTTTTTCAAAAAATTTTTCAAGTTTTTTTTTGTAAAAATAAAAATTTTTTTTTTCGAAAAATTTTCCGGGTTTTTTTTTCTTTTTTTTTTTTTTTTTTTTATTTTTTTGAAAAATTTTGAAGTTCTTTTTTTCGAAAAATTTCAGGGTTTTCCTTTTTTTTTTTTCGAAAAATTTTTTAAGTTTTTTTTTCGAAAAATTTTCTAAGTTTTTTTTGTAAAAAAAAAAATTTTTTTTTCGAAAATTTTTCCGGTTTTTTTTCTTTTTTCTTTTTTTTTTCTTTTTTTTTTTTTTTGAAAAATTTTAAGTTCTTTTTTTCGAAAAATTTTTAAGTGTCGAGGTAGAAATAATGGGCTCTTTGGCCTAGGGATGTGCCTCTCGTAAAGGGTAGAAGTACGAAATTTCTCCCTACTAATAAATAGTAATTAAAAAGTGGCAATTTTTTGCACCAAAAATTCTTAAAAAATAAGGAGTAATTGGTGAAAATTTGGTGAAAATCAGATTAACGGTTCGGCCGCAGCGAATTTTTTAAAATTTCAAACAGACATATCTCCGCCATTTTTTCGAAATTCAAAAGTCCCCTCGTTACATTCTTCTTCACCGGCTAAAGAAATTTGTGTAAAAATTGGTGAAAATCGGATGAAAACTGTGGCCGTAAAGTGTTCCGGAAAAAAATGCTACGGTCGGCCGGACAGCCGGACGGCCGGCCGGCCGGCACCACAGACAAAGTTGAGATCGGTAAAGATCATATTCGATTTGACCCTCCGGGGTCTGGAAGACCCTTCCCCAAAAACCCGACGTCGAGGGTATCGCAATAACTTCTTTAAGGAAGTTAATAAAATAATTAAGTACAAATTTAAAGAAAATTAAATTTCCTACAATTTTTATTTATTAGATTTACAAAATGAACCTCACCCACAGGTAAATTTGAATTTTGTAGATTTTAGCCGAGTTTCATTTTGTACACCTAGTAGTTCATTTTTTCAAAATTTGAACATTTAAGGCGTTAAAGTCCATCAAAAGTTGACCTTCTCCGTGTAAGAAGGTTATTGAAGTATAACCATTAAGAAGGTTAATTTTAAAGGCTTGTAAATCGTAAGCCGTTACAGATATTGAAAAAATGCACTGAATAAAATGTGTTGGAAATTTAATTCTCTTTAATTTTTATTCTATTCATTTTTTCTCTAGGACGCACTGTTTTCAAGATAAATTTATTTTAAAAAAAATTATTTTCCGAAGCATCCTAGAAAAAATAATTAAGTACAAATTTAAAGAAAATTAAATTTCCTACAATTTTTATTTATTAGGTTTACAAATGAACCTCACCCACGCAGGGTAAATTTGAATTTTGTAGATTTTAGCCGAGTTTCATTTTGTACACCTAATATGTCTGCTAATTTAAAAATCTCTAATAATCAAAACAGGCTTTCTCTGGTTTTAAAAGTAGTTCCCTTTTTCCAAGATTAGAGAGCAAAATAATAACGTGAAAGGGATTAGCCCGGAATCAGGCCGTTCATGCCGAAAAGTTGCCTTTCCAACATACTGTCTACTAGATTTAATACCCTCAAAGAGATGTTATCCTGATACATCCTTGTTAAGGAAAAGGGCCTCCTTTACCGATCATGAGGCTGTGGTACCGGCCGTCCGTCCCATTTTTCCAGAACACTTCACGGCCCCAAGTTTCACAGATTACTTTTGTGGTTACTTCAAAATGCGAGATTTTTGGAATTTCGCGGAGATCTACGCGCTACGGCCTTGTAATTGTTCTAATCTTCATCAAATACTCCTTACTGTTAATATAATTTATTGAATAAAAAAGTTTTTTTTTTTAAATGTCGGTAGTTGGGAGAAATTTGGGATATACTCGCCCATTTCGTGTGCCCTGTCTCGGCGAAGACTTCCCTTTTTTCTACCTAAATACTCACACTTTTAACTTCCTTAAAGAAGTTATTGCGATACCCTCGACGTCGGGTTTTGGGGAAGGGTCTTCCAGACCCCGGAGGGTCAAATCGAATATTGATCTTTACCGATCTCAACTTTGTCTGTGGTGCCGGCCGGCCGTCCGTAGCATTTTTTTCCGGAACACTTTACGGCCACAGTTTTCATCCGATTTTCACCAAATTTTTACACAAATTTCTTTAGCCGGTGAAGAAGAATGTAACGAGGGGGATTTTTTGAATTTCGAAAAAATGGCGGAGATATGTCTGTTTGAACTCTTAAAAAATTCGCTGCGGCCGAACCGTTAATCCGATTTTCACCAAATTTTCACCAATTACTCCTTATATTTTTTAAGAATTTTTGGTGCAAAAAATTGCCACTTTTTAATTACTTTTTATTAGTAGGGAGAAATTTCGTACTTCTACCCTTTACGAGAGGCACATCCCTAGGCCAAAGAGCCCATTATTTCTACCTTGACACTTAAAAAATTTTTCGAAAAAAAGAACTTAAAAATTTTTCAAAAAAAAAAAAAAAAAAAAAAAAAAGAAAGAAAAACCCGGAAAATTTTTCGAAAAAAAAAAAATTTTTTTTGACAAAAAAACTTAGAACATTTTTCGAAAAAAAACTTAGAAAATTTCTCGGAAAAAAAAAAAAAAAAGGAAAACCCGGAAAATTTTTCGAAAAAAACTTTGAAAATTTTTTGAAAAAAAAAAAATTTTTTTTTCGGACAAAAAAACTTAGAACATTTTCCAAAAAAAAAAGAACTTAGAAAATTTTTCGAAAAAAAAAAAAAAAATGCCCGAAAAATTTTTTGAAAAAACTAACTTGGAAAATTCTCCTTTATACTTTCCCTCCCTACTACATCCCCTTCCTTATACTTCGTTCCCTTATACTTCCCCCTCCATTATACTTCCCCCTCTGTTATACTTTCCCCTTCCTTATACTTTCCCCTCCGTTATACTTTCCCCTCCGTTATACTTCCCAGTTCGTTATACTTCCCCTCCGTTATACTTCCCCTCCCATATTATACTTCCTACTCCGTTATATTCCCCTCCCACATACTTCCCACTCCGTTATACTTCTCCTCCCATATACTTCCCCCTCCTATATAGATACTTCTTTAAGGAAGTTCTCGTCGGGGCCAGCTCCAGACTAGTACTTTTTTCGTCGATAGTTGGAACAAAATTATTAAATTTTTTTTTCTCTTTCTCCCCCCCCCCCCCCCACCAAATTTTATTTTTAAGTCAATCGATTTTGCTTCAAATTAATGATGATAAGAAACGTATCAAACTCGTTAGCCATACCCCACAATCTATGAAATAAATTTACATATAACCCCCCAATTAAACTGAAATAGATTTTGAAAAATGCAAAGGTTTTCTTATATTTTGGCTCATTTGAATCGTCATGTCGAACAAAATAGGTTCTCAACTTTTCCGAAAATTTTTTAAAGCGTATGGTATTTATGAAAAAGATACTTCGATTTTTGAAAAATTTCATTCTTTTTTTATTATATTCCTGACAGTCGTTTGTATTATTGGTTTCGGTTATGGTTTCGCTTTTAGTGATTTTTCTTCTGTCGTTAACCGATCAGTTACGCTCATATCGACGATGCAGTCGATCGGGGGTTTGTTTAAAATAGGCTATTTGAAATGGTATTCGAAAGATCTTTATTGTTTATTGAGCTCTTTGGAAGATTACGGGCATGAAACCGAATGGGGTAAAACGGTGAAAAAGTTTATCGTTTCATATACGACAATGATGACGACGATGACTCTCTTTTGGATTCTCGAACCTCTAAGCATCGGATCTACAAAAACTCCATTTTCGTTTAAAATTCCGTGGATGGATTCAACCCAATGGGGAGCAATTACGGAATATCTTTTAGCGTCCGTTTGCCTTTCGTTTCAACCCATGTTACACGTATGGTTTGAAAGTTACGTCATGTTTTTTTCCGCTCAGATAACCGACAGAATGGAAGTTCTGCAAAAAAGCTTAAATGGGATCGGAAAAAGGACCGATCGAGACTCATCTATGACGAGGATCCCTTAAAATATTTCACATGTGCGCCCAAGAGCACAGTTTCATTTTAAGGTAATGTTTTGTCAATTTTGGAAATTTGTTTTTATTTTTTCCAGGTTGACCAAATCTTTTGAAAAATTGGTGTCTTTCGTTTTTTTTCCTCCAGACTTCTATTTCGATTTTAGCCATGGGTCTCGCTCTCTTCACCATCATAAAAGTAACTATAGCATTTTTTAAATAAATTATTTTTAAATTTTGTTGGCCAACTTTGGTGAATATCGGACCAATAGAACGGCCGCGGCCGTAGCGCAATAAAAAAACTTTAGACCAGTGTTTCTCAACCTTTTTGAAGCCTCGCCCCCCTGTAAACAAGCATTTAGCGACGCCGCCAAGGGGAGCTAGAAAACGGGAGCGGGATTATAGGTTTTCGGTCCAAAGGGCCGGATTTTTGGTTTTCCGACCAAAGTTTCAGAATATAGGTTTTATGAACCAAAGTTCCTGAATATAAGTTTTCGGACCAAAGTTCCAGAATATAGGTTTTTTTGGGGCTAGGTTTTCCGACCAAAGTTCCAGAATATAGGTTTTTTGGACCAAAGGGCCGGATTGTAGGTTTTCCGACCAAAGTTCCAGAATATATGTAGGTTTTTTGGACCAAAGGGCCGGTTATAGGTTTTCCGACCACGTGGCCAGATTATATTTTCCGACCAAAGTTCCAGAATATAGGTTTTTTTGGAGCTAGGTTTTCCGACCAAAGTTCCAGAATATAGGTTTTATGAACCAAAGTTCCAGAATATAGGTTTTATGAACCAAAGTTCCTGAATATAAGTTTTCGGACCAAAGTTCCAGAATATAGGTTTTTTTGGAGCTAGGTTTTCCGACCAAAGTTCCAGAATATAGGTTTTTTAGACCAAAGGGCCGGATTGTAGGTTTTCCGACCAAAGTTCCAGAATATATGTAGGTTTTTTGGACCAAAGGGCCGGTTATAGGTTTTCCGACCACGTGGCCAGATATAGTTTTCCGACCAAAGTTCCAGAATATAGGTTTTTTTGGAGCTAGGTTTTCCGACCAAAGTTCCAGAATATAGGTTTTTTGGACCAAAGGGCCGGATTGTAGGTTTTCCGACCAAAGTTCCAGAATATAGTAGGTTTTTTTGGACCAAAGGGCCGGTTATAGGTTTTCCGACCACGTGGCCAGATATATTTTCCGACCAAAGTTCCAGAATATAGGTTTTTTTGGAGCTAGGTTTTCCGACCAAAGTTCCAGAATATAGGTTTTTTGGACCAAAGGGCCGGATTGTAGGTTTTCCGACCAAAGTTCCAGAATATATGTAGGTTTTTTTGGACCAAAGGGCCGGTTATAGGTTTTCCGACCACGTGGCCAGATTATATGTTTTCCGACCAAAGTTCCAGAATATAGGTTTTTTTGGAGCTAGGTTTTCCGACCAAAGTTCCAGAATATAGGTTTTTTGGACCAAAGGGCCGGATTGTAGGTTTTCCGACCAAAGTTCCAGAATATATGTAGGTTTTTTTGGACCAAAGGGCCGGTTATAGGTTTTCCGACCACGGGGCCAGATTATAGGTTTTCCGACCAAAGTTCCAGAATATAGGTTTTCGGAAAATTAAAAAAAGGACTCACCCTACGCCCCCAGCCACTTAGCCATTGCCCCCCTATCACCCAAATTTTGCATAACGCCCCCCAGTAACTTCTCGGCGCTCCCAGGGGGGCGGTACCGCCCCCGTTGAGAATCACTGCTTTAGACAGACGGAACTCCGTCATTTTTGCGCAATTCGAAAACATCTTTCGAAATTTTAAAGTTAAAAAAGGAAGAATTAGTAAAATTTTTGATGAAAATCGGATGGAAATTGCGGTCGTAAAGTCCGGAAAAATGCGACGGATGGCCGGCAATACAGACAACCTCATAATCAGATCTATCACTTTTCCTCTACTGGGTCTGGATCTCGGGAAGACCCTTTTTGAGGCCGTCTCAAGGAGGGGTAATAACCTCTCTTTGAGGAAGTCGAAAACTTAGGCCCTCAGATGGCTTTGAACCTACGACCTATACTAAAGCTTTACCAACTTAAGCCGTACAGAATAGAAACCTTCGATCGGGTTATTTAAAATCTACCTTAAACTTGCTTACTCTCTTCCCCTATTTTCACTGTAATCCTGAGCCTTGGGCAGGAAACTCAAAGGTCGTAGGTTCGTATCTCAGAGGGGGCCTAATTTTTTCTACCCTTTCCCCTACTAAACTCGGTTTAAAATTAAAATAAAGATTTTTAAGGTCAAAGTATCGACGAAATTAATTCCTTTTTATTTTTTTAGGCTGATGAGAGAAACAGACTTAGAGAAATGATATTACTGTCACCGGTGATCTCCGCCCTTTACTCCCAGTTTTTCATTTACTGCAAAGCCGGAGAAACATCCATTCTGCCGTAAGTCAAAAAAAGTGTGTATATTTTGACTATTTTTTCGCAGTTCGAATCCCTCAGTTTTTCCGCTTACTCAACCAACTGGCTGGATCAAGATATTTCTTTCAGGAAAGCGATCCTTTTACTACTAACGAATTCGACGAAGCCACTTTTCATCAGGGGTTTCACCGTGACCAAAATGTCGCTTGGAACATTCGTTTCCGTAAGGGCAAAATAAAATTATTAACACTCATTTTTTTTCTCCTTTTTTTGCAGAGCCTGCAGCAGTCGTATTCTATTCTTATGGTGGCAAAAGCTTACACAAATTAAAAAAGGAAATTGCAGCTTGTATCTGCATTAGAACTAGTTTGTTAGAACAAGTTTGAATGTATTTAAACAAATACAATTAATGATTAACACATTCTATAAATAACCTGGTCTACTGATGCTTTTTAGGGATTATTTTATCGGATTACTGCTCAAGTATTTTGTCTTAAAATACACGACTTAAATTTTTGAAAACTAAGTCAAAAATAAAAACAACTTCCTTAATATTAGGTGTACAAAATGAACTCACCCACAGGGTTTTGAATTTTGTAGATTTTAGCCGAGTTTCATTTTGTACACCTAGCAGTTCATTTTTTCAAAATTTTGAACATTTAGGCGTTAAAGTCCATCAAAAGTTGACCTTCTCCGTGTAAGAAGGTTATTGAAGTATAACCATTAAGAACGTTAATTTTTAAAGGCTTGTAAATCGTAAACCGTTACAGATATTGAAAAAATGCACTAAATAAAATCTGTTGGAAATTCAATTCTTTAATTTTATTCTATTCATTTTTTCTCTAGGTCGCACTGTTTTCAAGATAAATTTATTTTAAAAAAATTATCCGAAAATGGTGCATCCTAGAAAAAATAATTAAGTACAAATTTATAGAAATTGAAATTTCCGACAATTTTTATTTATTAGTGTACAAAATGAACTCACCCACAGGGTAAATTTGAATTTTGTAGAATTTAGCCGAGTTTCATTTTGTACACCTAATATGTCTGCTAATTTAAAAATCTTTAATAATCAAACACAGGCTTTCTCTGGTTTTAAAAGTAGTTCCCTTTTTCCAAGATTAGAGAGCAAAATAATTAACGTGAAAGGGATTAGCCCGGATTCAGGCCGTTCTTGCCGAAAAGTTGCCTTTCCAACATACTGTCACTAGATTTAATACCCTCAAAGAGATGTTATCTGATACCATCCTTGTTTAAGGAAAAGGGCCTTCCTTTACCGATCATGAGGCTGTGGTACCGGCCGTCCGTCCCATTTTTCAGATGGGATTTTTAAGACAGATTATGTACTTTTGTGGTTAACTTCAAAATGCGAGATTTTTTCGAATTTCGCGGAGATCTACGCGCTACGGCCTTACTATTCTTCCAATCTTCATCAAATACTCCTTACTGTTAATATAATTTATTGAATAAAAAAAGTTTTTTTAAAATGTCGGTAGTTGGGAGAAATTAGGGACATACTCGCCCATTTCGTGTAATGTGCGTGAAACGTATCAAACTCGTTAATCAGGCCCCATAATCTTTGAAATAAAACAGGCGCTCCGAATACGAAGGGCGAACTCGACATCGGACAATTTTTTTTTTTCATTTTCAGATTCTAGACCTTTTGAAGAATACACCCATGTAATTTTTATATTGAGTTTCCCCTTTTAAATACGTAAAAACCGATATGCGGCAAAGCTCTACTCTCAACCTTTTTATTTAATTTTTTTTCTTTTCGAGATTTGGTGATTTTTAAAAAACCCTTTTCTCTATGATTCTATGATGATTCTATTGATTCTAAAATCTCGCCACGAAAATTCCAGAGAGTGACTTTTCTGTCGAGTTCGCCCTTAACAGAAAACTTTAAAATGCGAATATCTCGAAACTACGTTTTGTCGAGTTCGCCCTTCGTATTCGGAGCGCCTCATATAAACCCCCAATTAAACTGAAATGGAATCTGAAAAATTCGGCTTTTTAGGGGACAAACCACATAAAGTCAAATCAATTATGGATCATACAAGCTCCAAACTTTTATTTGAAATAAAAAAGGGAAGCAATAAAAAATTTATAGTAAGATGATCTTCAACGTATCAATTCTAAAATTAGCCGGCACAAAAAAAAATGAAACACTGAATTATTATCAGTTTGGACAACATGACAAGTCTAGAGCGTGAAAAAATGTTATAGGGGGAAAAAACTTTCTGTTTTATAATATCCCCACCTCCGCAAAACTCCATGTTATTTTTAAACTTTCAAATCCATCCTTTCCAACATTAATAAAACAAGAACTTTTTGTATACTCCTTAATTCAACAAATTTTTTTAAAAGATTTAATTGGCTGATGAAATGCCGCATTTAAACAAACGGTGTATTTATCTCAAAGAAAATAAACGTGCGGGGTGCACTGAAGAGGAATAACATTCTTCTTTCTCTATTAATATCTTGAATTCTCAACGCCTACTTAAAGTGATATAAATTAGAACAGACTCCTTATTTTTCCTTAAAAACCCTCATTTAATACACAAATAATTAGAGTATTGTTAGGATTAAAAAATAGGTATTTGTCTGGGATTTTTGCCGAAGGGAAGTCCCTCTCGTAGCGGGTGGAAGTATGAAATTTCTCCCGACTAAAATGATAATTAATGTAAAAAAAATGGTAATTTTTACACCAAAAATTCGTAAAAAATATTAGGAGTAATTGGTGAAAATTTGGTGAAAATCGGTTGAAAACTGTGGCCGTAAAGTGTTCTGAAAAAAAAAATGCTACGGACGGCCGGCACCACAGACAAAGATCGGTATAGATCCAAAAACCCGATGTCGAGGGTATCACAATAACTTCTTGGAAGTTAATGAAAGTCTTCGCCCAGCCACATCTTTAACATAAACGTAAAAACTCCTATATTCCTGGTTTCCTTCCCCTTTTTCCAGCGATGTTTTATCAAGATTTTCCGCTTTTCCAACCTGCCTAAACTATTGGTACCGGTATCAAAATACCTAAAAAGGACTGACTAAGGCGTAAAATATGCTAAGCCAGCAACACCGTTGAGTAATGTTGGTGAACATGGTTTTCCCGGCGTTGTACGTTTTCTTATCTGTCTACCACCATAATTTATCAAACTTTTTACTTTCATAGTCTAAAAAAGATATAATCATTGTGGATTCACAATAGGCGACCCACTTCTTGAACGAAACGTGAAGAAAAAAAAAAATTTGACGTTGTCGGCGAGAGGGGAGGATAAACGTGGGGTAATTTTAGGTTTTTTGGTCCTCCCTTCTCCTCGGAGTTTGAGTTCGAATCCGTCGGAGCACCGTTAACCAATCAGAACCCTTCTTAGGTGTCAGAGTTTCCAATTGTGCCCAGAGAAAACCCAGTGACTGTGCAAGCTTTGCTCGCTAAACTCACCCATTTCCTCTCCTTCTTCAGTTTTATGTAAGTCGGATTTTAAATCTAAAAATCTAATATTTCAGTATTAAAACTAAAACAGGTTTAGAAAAAAAAAAGGAAACAGCAAAAATGAATTTTTACTTTTTATTTTAAAAGGAGGTTACGTAGATTTTTATAAATTTTACTCTTAATATAGAAAAATCCATTAAAATTTATAAATAATTAATGCTATTATTCCGTGGTTTGATTTTGTGAATGTGAGTTATTCTGTCTAAAATTAAATTGAACTATCTACGATTTAAAAAATGGAATTTTAAATATTAAAAACATTTCAAAAGTCGTACATTAAGCACGCCTTGAAGTAATAAACATGGATTTAAAAATAGAAGGAGATCGGGTTACGTCGTTTTATTCGTAAGCCAGTGCCACCTCAATTTTAGGTCTTCATCTAAAAATAGCTTGAGAAAAAGGCGATTTATTGGAATTAGAATAGGGATGAAAAACTTATTTTCCGTTTTTTCTCGTTCTTTTTAAAGTTTTTCCTTTCAAGCCGCGCGCGTGAGGGGTCTAAAAACGTCTGCAATGACGGTCGGTCGAAAATAGAAGTGAGGGCAAAAGGCGGACGGCCTAATTTGGACTCGATGCCTCAGTTCGCCGTTCCGCCCGTCTCTTATATCACAAAAAAGTAAAATTATTTAAAAAAATATGTAAAATTTTTAAAAAGTCTTTGAAATTCTAAAATTTATTTTAGCTTCCTATTTTTAATGCAAATTATTGGCATACGGGGGCCGATCTAGGGTATTGAAAAAGTTGGAAAAAGACCTTTGGCGGACTACCAAATAAAATGAGAATATCTAAGTATACGATCCTTGAAAATAAAACGAATTTTTTTTCCGCTTTTTGTTTTTTAAAAAATAGACTATACTTCAAAGTTAACATAAACACAGTTAAAAAAGCTACTTTTTTAAACTTTTCTGAAAGAGTCCCCGATTTTCAACAAATTCGCCTTATACTTAATTGAATTTATCGGGGGGGGGGGGGGGAGAGAGAAATTTGGGCTATTCAAGGGCCTCTCTGGCCGAAGACTTCCAATTTTTTTAGCTTGGCACTGAATTTTAAAATAATTTTGTTCTCTCTCTGCTTTGAGAAAGTTTCAACGGGCTAGCTTTCAGTATTTTTCTTTCCACAATAACTAATTTTTTTTTTTCTACAGATAGACATCCCTAAGGGCGTCCATCAAAATGGCGGACGATGAAGTAAGTTTTTTTTTTCTTCAAAATTTCGATTTTTGACATTTGATTTTTTTAGGCGAAGAAGGCAAAACAGGCGGAAATCGAAAGGAAGCGTGCGGAAGTGCGCAGGAGGATGGAAGAAGCCTCCAAGGCCAAAAAGGCCAAAAAAGGTTTCATGACCCCCGAAAGGAAGAAAAAACTCCGTGTAAGTCAGATAACAAAAGCCTTCAAGGAGTATTAAAAAAACCGTGAAACTCTGCCAAAAAATTGACCTCATTTTCAAACAAAAGAATACATAATAATTTTTTCTCCAGCTGTTGTTGAGGAAAAAGGCTGCTGAAGAACTGAAGAAGGAGCAGGAGCGTAAAGCGGCCGAAAGGAGGAGGATCATCGAAGAAAGATGCGGAAAAATGGCCGACGTCGACAACGCGAGTGAAGGTCTGTATAAAAAAAACCCTTCAGGAAACGCTAGGGCAGTTTAGGTTTAGTCTTATCACGAATGCTCTTTAGAAACAACGGATATTATTTTATTATTTTTATTACACAAAAAAAAAACACATTTCCACACAATCTTTACAAATCAAATGTCCTACAGATAAACTTCAGAAAATCTGCCAAGATTTCCACAAACGTCTCTACAAGTTGGAAGATGAAAAATTCGACCTAGAGTACCTTGTAAAAAAGAAAGATTTTGAGGTAGAGAAATCAAAGCAGACAAAAAAATCGTTTGCAATTTTTTTTTTTACTTTTTTTTTTTATAAACTTTGAGCAGACTTAACAGCACCAAGCGTTACTTCATAATACGAGATGGCGGCTTATTTTCTGCCTGTCCTATTTAGGATGAGTTTCTCATAAGTTTCATCTATTAGAATATTTTTTTATTTTTTTGGTGTTTTAACATTTTTTTTTGTATGCAAAATTTTTTTTCTAAAGCTTTGGATGTATTTTTTTTATTTCAGAGCTACTACAACTATTTTTTTTAATTGATACAGGCCCAGGTTTAGGTAGTGAAATTTTGGGATAGGCACAGGTATACACAAAACACAACCACAAAAACTTGTAAAAAAACATGATAAATCCCTGCATTCCTTTTTTTTATTTAATTTATTTATTATTTTTATGTTTGAAAAAAAAAGGTCCACCTCACATGTCATTATGTATGTACTAGTTGTGTTAGAAGCTCATTTTAATGATTTAAAATTGAGCTGATAAAAAATATAAACGCTAAAGAGCACTTGTGACTGCTTCTATAGCGACTCTGAAGAAACTCTGCCAAGACTTCCATAAGCGCATCGACCAATTGGAGCGCAGTAAAATAGACATCGAGTTTGAAGTGGAGAGGAGGGACTACGAGGTTAGGAGGTTTTTTTGTAAATTTTTTTTAATTGAAATTTTTTTAAAATTTTGTCTTCAAAAGCAGTTTAATTGTGTGTTACCACTTAAATGATTTTTTTTAAATCATTCAAGTGTGCAAAATTTAGTGCTTTTAGCTTAAATTTTTTTTAAAATTAATAATCTTCTTCTTTTCTCTTTTTTTTTTCTTTCTCTTTTTTATATTTTTTTTTTTGGTAAAACTAAGCAAAAACTCTTTTATTGGCTTCAGTAATATTTTGTTTTTTTAGATTACTGGTTTTTTTTAACTTGGGTTTTTGCTATTGTAGCCTCTTCCGGTCAAAAAACGGTTTAGAATTAATTATTTTTTTTTGTTTAAAAAAAGGGAAACTGAAAATATAAATAAAAATGTTTCAGCCGCCCTGCAGACGCTATGTACAGAATATTACAATAAAATTTGCAGACTTGAGGGCGACAAATACGACCTTGAGTGGGCCATAAATATGAAAGCGTTTGAGGTGAAAACCTAATAAGAATAAACAAAAAACGAAAAGCAATGTATATAAATCATTGATGCAAAAGAGTAGGAGAAAGCACGACTTAAAAAAAAAAACGAAAAAAAAAATTATAAATGGGGGTAAAAACTGTTCAGAAAAAGTTCCCCATTGCTTTTGTCCGTCATATTTTTCATTTTTTCTTTTGTCCTGCCTCATAATCGCTTGGGCTCTAAGGACACACTTAAGCAGTAGAATGCTTCAAGTCCACTTACATCTAACATTTTATCTGCATAACTTTTTCTATTAACAAAATTTAGAGTCTATATAGCTATTCTATTTAGATTAATCCTTTATTAACAGTAGTTATAAAATAAAACACAACGATTAGATTGCTTTTGTTCAAAATTATGTTTTTAAATTTAAATTTTTATTTATGATAGCTATATGGACTCTATAGCTATTTATCCTTAATATAACACGATCTATTGGCTTACAGCTGTATTACAGACATTATGCACTCAACTATGGGACCGGGTGAACATTCTTGAAGCAGAACTCTATGACATTGAAAGATTATACATTGTTAGGGAGATCGAGGTATTTGGTCCTGTAAAAAAAAATTTTTTTTTTTTTAGATGTGATTCTCTTTTGTATTATATTTTATTCCTTGGAATGCTCATTGTAGGGGAAGGGTTGTAAATTAATTTTTTCTTCTTATTTTTAAAGATTTTAAAGAAAATTTGACTAAAACAAGGTTTTCTTTATAATCTAACCCGAAATCTTACTCAGATGACCTTCGTGATCTAATGAAGCAGTTCTATGAGCGAATGTATTTATGCGAGAGCCAGAAGTGGGACTTGGAATATGAGGTCCGCAAGCGAGACTGGGAGGTAAAGACGCAGAAATGACAGTCCGCGAGTCCCTCCCTTTCCTGAAATTGACACTTTCGTAGGGGTATTCGTCGTCCCTTTTATGAAAGTTACCTTTTTCGCCGCTACGTCGCTGGCGAAAGTGTCAATTTCGAACGGCTAAACCTTTTCGTCTTAACCTTTAAAGAACTGTACGATTTTATGTACCCTTGTTTGTTTATGTTGGCAAAAAGGAAATTTGAGACAGAAAACAGAGATGCCATGTAGTTTTTCTATGTTGGTAGAATTCTAACTGTACCCGATAGCGTTAATAATGGATGTCGACGTTATGGTTGAGCGTAAGCTTGATACTTAGAACAACCATCTGCTGATTTTTTTAAACGAATTTCTATGTACGAAAAACAAATTTTAAGACATTTGTGCACGATTTTTTTTCCTGCATGTCATCCCTTTTGTTTTTAGGTACAGGAATGTTAGCACACTTAAATGAGCATTCAAGGAGTTTTATTTCTTCATTTCAGATGGTTGAACTAAGAATCAAGGTCGAATTTATTTTTGTTCGTCCTATTTTTTTTGTGACGGGAATTTTTTTTAACTTTCACATAAAGTTATTGGTTTCCCTCACACTGGATACTATTACAACTTTTTTTTTTAGACACTTCAAATTTTTGGGGCAGATTTTTTCAAAAAGGGGGAGAAACAATAAGCAGATCTGAGGTTTCGGATCTACGAAAAATAGAAAAAACAGCCCACATATACACTTTAATAAATTAATCTAGTTTCTAACAAAACTAGTTCAACATAACACGAAAAAACAATATTCTATTGGGCCTTTTGTTTTTTGCATCCAATAGATATTTTATTACAGAGTAGGGCATAATCATAATTACGATTAAGATTATAATCTTACTCATATTATTTTTTATAACGATTAAGATTACGTAATCATAATCACAAAAAATATGATTACGATAGTAATCGTAACCATAATTAGGATTATGCCCTACTCCGTTTCCCATCATTTTGCTTTTCATATTTTCTCCTGATTTTTTTTCCTTCCCTCGGTAAATCTCTGTACATTTTCGGATTTTTTAAATGGGTCAATTTTTTTGAAAAACAAAAGAGGTACAAACTTTTCGATGATTAACAAATAACCCAAAAGTAAAAAATAAAAACTGAGATTTTTTACTTTTTTTTTTGTTGTCTTAGTCCTATTTTCCGTGAGGAAAACTTTCCCAAGTTCATTCTGTATGCGTTTTTAGAGAGTATTGTATAAAATACAATTTTTAAAAGTTGTAGTTTGCTCAAACGTGTGGCATGCTAATGCCTAGCTACTGTAACTAAACCATATTTACAAGCACGTCTGTCTCTTTTTTTTATATTTTATTGTAACTAACGTTGCTTTGGTTTTTAGGTTAAGATTTTATTCTTTCTTTAGTTTAAAAATTTATTATTTCATTTAAAAAAATTTTTATTTAATTTCTTGAAGATGAAATAAATTTTTAAAGCATGATTATTAGTTTATACATTTTTATTTTTAAAATTTTACTTATATTTGCTTTAATTATCAACAGATTGCCGACTTAAACAGCCAAGTGAATGACCTCCGTGGTAAATTGTAAGTATTACTTGAGATAATTGGCTATTAGTCCTAATGACAATTCATCTTTTTCTTGGAAATCCCAGATTTGGTGGGAAGACTTAAAATTTCTATTAAGTGTACAAAATGAAATTCAGCCACAGGGTAAATTTGAATTTTGTAGATTTTAGCCGAGTTTCATTTATACACCTAGTAGTTCATTTTTTCAAAATTTTAAACATTTTAGGCGTTAAAGTCCATCAAAAGTTGACCTTCTCCGTGTAAGAAGGTTATTGAAGTATAACCATTAAGAAGGTTAATTTTTAAAGGCTTGTAAATCGTAAACCGTTACAGATATTGAAAAAATGCACTAAATAAAATCTGTTGGAAATTAAATTCTCTTTAATTTTTATTCTATTCATTTTTTCTCTAGGACGCACTGTTTTCAAGATAACTTTATTTAAAAAAAATTATTTTCCGAAAATGGTGCATCCTAGAAAAAAATAATTAAGTACAAATTTAGAGAATTAAATTTCCTACAATTTTTATTTTTAGGTGTACAAAATGAAACTCAGCCACAGGGTAAATTTGAATTTTGTAGATTTTAGCCGAGTTTCATTTTGTACACCTAATAGAAAGGATGAAAGGTGATTAGGAGGAAATATTTTTGTTTATTGTAAAGAAATACGTGGGTGAGTAGTCAGCGAAAAAAACTCTTGAGGATTAGTAGTGGAATACGATCAAAAGCCCGCCGCGGCCGGCTCAAACAGTAAAAGGGGATTTCTTCGTAGTCGGAGTTTTTTGGCAAAAAGAAAAAAATTGCCTACAATCAAGGGGAAATGGGTGACTCCGTCGAAAACTGAAGAAAACTATCAAGTAAAAAAGGGATTCTCCGCCTAACGACCTAAAAAACTGGAAAAACTCCTGGAAATCCGGTCGAAAATGGCTGTTTGCCCTAATAAAAATATACCTCCGTGAACTCCATTTTTTTAAGTTACTAACTTTAAAAGTCAATTTATATTTTAAAAAACGTCACTTTTTCTTTCTTTCTTAGTGTTAAACCTACATTGAAAAAGGTCTCCAAATACGAGAACAAATTCGCCAAACTCCAAAAGAAAGCGGCCGAGTTCAACTTCAGGAACCAACTCAAAGTCGTCAAAAAAAGGAGTTCACCCTCGAAGAAGAAGACAAGGAGGTACGCATAAAAAATTCTCCACACATAAATTACTTTCATATATCTTTTTTATAAAAAATAAGGTTTATAAGGTTTTCTTAGGTTATAGGAACCATAGGTTATATCAATTATTCAATACTGATGCGAATTTTTATTTATAATTTTCAATAACAGCCCAAGAAGTCGGAAAAGGCGGAATGGCAGAAGAAATGAAAACTTCAAAAACATCAAAAAAACAACTTTTACACAAAATATTTTATCATTTCTATTTTTAACAACATAGACCTTTATAAATCCATTTCCCCTAAAAAAATGCATTAATATAAAAAAATATATGTTTAAATAAAAAAAACCAAAAGTTTATAATTTTGTGTGTCTCCTAAAAATCCGCTTTTTTGTGTTTTTAAATAAGGAAACAAAAGTTTTTTTTAATATTCTGCTGTACTTGAATCCTTAAAATCAGCTTTTTTTTGTGTATTTTATTTTTTAATAGTCAATATCATAAAGAACATAAATAATATAAATTATATAAGTTTAAATTACTTCCATTATAAAGGTGAGAGGAAATTAAGATTATAAATCTTTAAAAACAATTTTAGAAGCTTTTTCGAAAATCATTTTAAAAAATTAGAAGCTAATAGTAGCATGTTTTATAACTAATTTTATTCCTAACTAAAAATGTCAAAATAAATTTCTTAGAGAAAGTTAAAAAGGCAAAATTTTTTTCGTGTGCCCATTTTTTTTAATTTTCCTTTTTGTGCTTTGTTTTTCTTTCCTCCTTTTTCATCTTTCGCATCGACAATATGTAAATACACCCAACATCACACTTACATTTTTTATCTATTATGAAAAAATATTTTCTCTTCTTTTAGTATAGTTCTCTATTTCTTCTTTTTTTTCAGTCTGTTGAAATTTCTTCTTTTTTTCTTGTGCGCAACACATTTTACATGAGCACATTTGCTGTATATTGCTTAATATTGTACATCTTGTATCCAAGCAATTTTCTTTCTTGAATACAAAAAAAAAATTGTAAATTATTTTTATTTTGTAAATAGTTTATTGAGATTTTTCAAATTTCATTAATAATTTTTTTTCTATTTTCAGAAAAAGGGAATCGTCGACTGGTCCAAGAAAGACGAGAAAAAGGTGCAAGAAGCATAGGATTTCATTGAGAATGCTTAACATAATTTTAAATTTTAAGTGTAAATAATACAAAAAACCATGTAAGCCTAAAAAAATCTTAAAAAACGAAAATAAGTGAGTAATATTCCCTTGTCCACCTTTTATTTTTAAAAAGAAAAGCATGGTTTTACACCTTTCCATCCTTTTGACATGCATTTTGAAATATGTTAAATGAAAATAAAATTGTGTAATCTCTTGTAAACTTTATTCTTCCTTTGTCTTTTATTAAAATGTATCCAGTCAATTTGTTTATTGTCGCCCTTTGTTGACCTATTTTTTAGTTGGAAAGAAAATGAACCTGGCATGAACCTTTTTTTCCCTTAAAAAATGGTGTTATATCAAGGTAACCTGATTGTTGATAGAACGCGAATGGTGCGCATTCTATTGTTGAAAAGCAAGAAACTTAGGTTACGTTTATCGTCGATAGTCTGACGTGTGGAGCAAGTTTGTTTCCTGTATTCCTGTTTGTCCTTTCTCGTTTTGTCTAAGGAAGCGGAAAGATCTGGACTCGAAAAAGGTAAGCAGTTTTATACTTATTTTGGTGGCACACCTGTTGTATGTTATTTCGAAAGATTCAAAAAAGGGGGGGAAAATTGACGAACCACGGGGAAACGGCCAGCTTGGGGCATACGGATGTCAGTTTTTGTGCGTCACTCCCTCTCTCTTTCAATGTCTCATTATTTGTTCCTTTCACGAGCCGATTTTCGGTGAGCCACACGCTTTTATCTGCCAGGCTACCGTTACTATCATGCCTGCTTCTTCCCCAGGTATTCTAAATATCTGGAGGAATTACTAATCGACCGGTTTTTTGACAAAAGATCGGACTCCTTGTTAATCGACCGGTTTCCATACTAATAAACCGGTTGCTTTGACGAACCGACCGGTTTCTTTGACGAACCGTCCGGTTTCTTTGACAAACGACCGGTTTCTTTGCTAATCGACCAGTTTTCTTACTAATCGACCGGTTTCTGACAAAAGACCGGTTTTTTTAATCGACCGGACCTTTTTAATCGACCGGTTTTTTACTAGTAAACCGACCGTTTCTTTGACGAACCGACCGGTTTCTTTGACGACGAACGTACCGGTTCCTTGCAAATCGACCAGTTTTCTTTGACAAAAGACCGGACTCCTTGATCGACCAGTTTTCTTACGAATCGACCGGATTATTTGACAAAAGACCTGTCCCCTTGCTAATCGACCGATTTCCTTACTATAAACCGGTTGCTTGACGAAGACCGGTTTCTTTGACGAACCGACCGGTTCTCCGTTTTTTTTAAACGACCGTTTTTTTACGACCGTCGACCAGGTTTCTTACTTCGACCGGTTTTGACAAAAGACCGGTCTTGCTAATCGATCGACCAGTTTCTTACTAATCGACCGGTTATTTGACAAAAGACCCTCCTGCTATCGACCGGTTAATCGACAGTTCCTTACTAGTGAAACCGACCGTTTCTTTGACGAACCGACCGGTTTCTTTGACGAAACTTTGACGAAACTTTTCCTTGCAAATCGACCAGTTTCTTTGACAAAAGACCGGACTCCTTGCTAATCGACCAGTTTTCTTACGAATCGACCGGATTATTTGACAAAAGACCTGTCTCCTTGCTAATCGACCGATTTCCTTACTATTAGACCGGTTTCCTTACGATTAGACCGGTTTCTTTGACACGACCAAGTCTTCTCGACCAGGTTTCTTACTAATCGACCGATTATTTGACAAAAGACGGACTCCTTGCTAATCGACCGGTTCTCGACCAGGTTTCTTACTAATCGACCGGATTATTTGACAAACCTGACTCCTTGCAAATCGATCGGTTCCTTACTAATAGACCGGTTT